>CAUYON010130907.1:0-10294 GCA_963573935.1 Arctocebus calabarensis | reverse complement strand
GAATGGAAGAAAAAGTATCCAATGTATACACCCCTAATATGAGACAAATTCTTTATCATTCAAGTGAAGGCTACAACCCATTTATTGCACAGGAAGATGGGGAAAGGGGAGAGGGAGGGAAGGGGAGGGAGAGGGTGGGGGTAGATGGGACAAAGGGTGAGATCACATGTGTGGTACATATTCGAAGGGTCAGGAGAAAACTTCTAAATATGGATCAAAAATGTTTTCATATAGTAAATGAGAAAATATCATGAATGGTATGTCAATCAGGTTGATAAAATATCTCAGATTGCATATGAAGGCCCCACACTGTACCCCATGGTTGAACTAATGTACACAGCTATGATTCAATAAAAAAAAAAGAAAGAATTTGCCTCATATTAGGGGTGTATACATTGGATATTTTTAAAAAATTAAAAAAATAAATATTCCTTGTCTATTTTTATAGTAATTATGACACCATTGGCTAGGTACTTTTTAAACCTTCAAGTGAAATGAAGCTACAAACTCCGACAATGGCTTGAAGTCCTCTTAATCCAAACTAATACAGATCTGCCCGCTTCCTCCATATTTATTATATTAACTCATTTTATTTCTGTAACAATTGAACAGTAGAAATTTTGCTATAAAAGTTGAAAGTATCAGGGAGTAAAAAAAGTCATAACTCACGAAGACTGTTGATCACAGTTGATTCTCCATGTATATCATTTAAGAAGCAGAATGCACACTATCTTCAGTGGGCCTAAGTGAATAATCCTTCCTTGCCTCTTTAGTGCCAATGAATGATATAATCCCCACTGAAGTTTAAAGGAAAGATGCTTGGGTGGATTTGGAGACCATCCTCCTAAGCAAAGTATCACAAGAATGGAAAAGCAAGCATCTGATGTACTCAATAGAAATATGAAACTAGTGATGGAAAACTACAGGCCCACATAAGAAACAAAATACACAATTAAATTCAAATGGGGGGAAGGGGAGGAGGGAGGATGAGAAGGGAGGAATGGGGGTTAGGTAACCTCTCACCTAAGGAGAGCAATGTAGGGGTATATGACACACCTCCTGGGTAAATGGCTCATCTACAACTTGGACTTTTACCTAACAAACACAAACAATGTTACCTAATTGTTTGTACCCATTTATTAATCTAAAATGTTTTTAAAAGTAAAATAAATAAACAAATAAATAAATATTAGAAATGTCAAGAAAGAAAGAAAAGAGAAGAAAAGAAGGGAAAAGAGACAAGAAAAGAAAATAAATTAAAAAAAAAAAGAAAGATGCCAGATAAGGCAAGGAATTTTCTGGGACAATCACTTACAAGCTTCATATAGTTGCCACATTTCAGATTGAAGTTCTGTAGGTCTGAACTTCTCTGCCTCCCTGAGTTGACTAGTTTGGGCCACATAGACAAATTTACAAGAAACATTTCTCCAGAAGAACTTTAACATCCTCTGAAACGACACCTGGAAGCCTCTTCTCTATACATCTCCTTGTTGACAAGTCCTTAGGAAGCCTGATTGCAGTAAGTAGTTTTCTTGGTAAGCATGGGCAGTTAGTCATCTAATTCAAATGTTTACTGACACCAGGTTCTGAGACTCTGATAAGTACTTTCCACAGGCTGGCCTGGACGCCCTATGCAATGAAGAGTATTGTTATATGTGAGCATGGCCAATGTCTGCAGCTGCTACTCTTCTTCTCTTGGCTTAGGTTGTTATCAAAATTGCTCTGATTTTTCTTTTCTTTTTTTTTTTTTTTTTAACCTCCACTGGCATTAAAGAGGCAGGTAAAAATCAATCGTTGTTCTCTCCTTCTCATATCTCCTGTATGTCAGGGACAGGGATAGTGTAAAAATATTGCTTGCTCTCTATCACAGTTTCCAGACCGTTTCTCTTTCTCTGTGTACACATGCATACGCATATCTATAAACACTCTCACATGTCCTCCTACTCCTTTGAGACACATGCCATCTAGATACTGCTTATAACCCCTCCTCCTGCCATTATCTGTCAACTCCTTTTAGTCTGCTCCTGGCTCACAGGGGTCTCAACCTCAACCTCCTCATGTTTCCTGATAACTTCAAAATATTTGTGAAAAAGTCATTCAATATCCTGGCCTCTTTGAACTCTTCATTTGTAGAAGTAATCCTTTCAATGCAGTTCACACATCCATTTCCTTCCCATGTCCAAACTGCCCCATGTCTAAAATCTCAACTTTCCTTCTCTTTCACCACCACCCTTTATTATTTTTTTTATTTTTATTATATTTGAGACAGAGCCTCAAGCTGTCACCCTGGATAGAGTGTCGTGGCATAATAGCTCACAGCAACCTTCAATTCCTGGGCTCAAGCTAGTCTTCTGCCTCCACCTCCCAAGTATCTGGGACTACAGGCACCCGCCACAATGCCCGGCCATTTTTTGGTTGCAGCCATCATTGTTGTTTGGCGGGCCTGGGCTGGATTTGAACCCACCAGCTCAGGTGTACGTGGCTGGCGCGTTAGCCCCTTGAGCCACAGGCACCGAGTCACCACCACCCTTTATTTAGATGCTGGCCAGTGCAACCAGCCTTCAGCCTGTCCAGACCCAGCACACTTTCAAGCCCGTGTAATCACCAATGCTTGTCCCATCTTGCTCAGCCCAGATTTCTTGGTCCTTCATTTCAATCACTACCTTGCAAAAACTTATACCAACCCTTCCCTTATGTCTCTGCATTTTACTCTCCCAGAAAAACTGAGAGTTTGGAAAACCTCTGCCATCTTCTTTTCCCACATCCCACTAAAGCCCCTGACCACTACTGAAGACAAACCACACCCCAGAAATAAAACCATGGTCACTCTAAATTCCTCCTCTCACACCTGAAGTTTACATCCAACACTCCTTAGAAATGCTATGATTCCTTGACAGTTTCACCACAATTTCCCTAAAAACTTCCTTTCCTCTTTAATGTCTTCAAACCTCCCACCAACTCTGCTTTACCCTCATAGTCAGTTGAAGACATTTTTCTATAATTCTTTGAAGAATAGTAGGCACCAGGTGGGAACGTCATCTTATCGACGACACCTGCCCTCCATCCCTGATCCCTTTCTCTTTCCGATAGTGAAAGTTAAGTTCACATTCTTTCCAATCTTCTCAGCAACTTTGATCTTCCAGTTACCTACTCTGTGTCTCATCAATCTCTTTAAATCTGCTCGCTTATTCTCCTGAGCATGCCAACATATTTTAGGATCTCTCATCTAACACACAAACACAATACTTCCATCGACCACATAGCTCCTGCCAGTGTCTGCTCCATTTATCTGCTCCCCATCATGATCAAATTTCTTGAAAGTGTTGTCTACGTAGAATGCTGTCTGCGCTCTCTCACGTTACGTTCACTCCTTAACCCATTGCAGTCTAATTCATGACCTAGATGTACATCTACTTTGTCAAGGCTCTCAGTGATTTCCACATTGGCCAATCCAAGAGATCCTTCTCTGTCCTTGTCAGTCTCAAACCCTCAGCATAATTGGGCACAGTTGCTGTCTCCCTCTATCTGACATTTCAACACACATCCTCCAGGTGTAACACAAATCATTTGGCTTTAAGTGCCATAAGTATGCTAATGGTTTCACATCTATATTTGTGGACCAGGCCTGTCCCTTGAACTTCAGGCTTATATATACACATTCAATTTCCAGCTGAAGCCCCACTTGGGTAATTTCCAGACATCTGAATCTTTGACACACAAAGACTCCTAATCCCTTTGTGAAAATTATTTCTTCCTCACCTCTATTTTCTACATCTCATTGGAATGGCATCTTATTCATCCTGATACTCAAACCAGACATCCCCTATATACAATCTATTTGCAAATTCATTCTATTTCCAAATATATGTTAGTTTAACCCTCTTAGTTCAGGTCTCCAGCAGCCCTCACCTGCAGTACTGCAAAAGCTGGAAAACTAGTCTTCCTGTTTTAGTCATGCCTTTCTCAAATCCATTCTCCAAATAACCACAAGCATGACCTACTTAAACACACATCAGCTAATATCACTGTGTGCTGAAGATTTCTAATTGCTCTTGACTGTGTACAACATTAACCAAATTCTCTACCATTGCCTATAAGAGCCTCCATGACCTAATCCTTGCTGTAGCTTCAAACACACTTTGAAACATGCTATTACTCAACTATGTTCTAACTAGATCATTTTTCAACTCCTGGAAATTCTAAACTGGTCTCTGGCTCAGAGCGTTTGCACGTTCCATGCCCTTTTCTGGGAATGCTTTCTGCAGCACCTTTATCCTTCACAAGGCTCCTCCTACTCATCCTTTTTGGCAGTCTCAGCTTAAATGTCTAGACCTTTCCTTGACTTGCCTATCTAAAGCAGCCTTCTCCCCACTACCCACTTCTAGATATCCTATTAGCTATCTCAGCCCTTGATTCACTTCTTTAGTATAATCTGTAATTCTTTTAACACACATTTTGAATGTATTTACTTGTATCTGTCTCTTTCATTAGAATTTAAGTGCATGAGGGAAGGGATTTTGTTTGATCTATTCACTCACCATTGTATTCTTCACCAGAGCTTTTGCACATACAAAGTTCCCAAAATATATATTTTTTGAATTAATAAGTGGCTCTTTTCTCTTCCTTCCCCCACTTGTCTCGTCTCTCTCTCTCTCTCTCTTTCTCTCTCTCTCTCTCTCTCTCTCTCTCCCTGTCTCTCTTTCTCCTCTCTTCCCCCATTTCTCTATCTCTCCTCCTCCTCCTTAATGCTGCTCTGCAGCTTCCCCGCTAATAAAGACCTTTCATACACAAAAAAATTAATAAATGAATAAGTGAATGTATGTGTTTAAACAAAGTTTGGAGCCATCCCCACATATTCACTAGAATAACATCTTTTTGTTTGTTTTTTGTTTTTTTTGAGGAGGCATGTTATAAAGAACACTGTAGACAAACCTATATGGGGGATTTGCAGTTAAAAGTTCATGAGAAGAATCTTGCAGATTCTCCACATTGCTCTGTGTTTGTGTCTGGAGGACAAGAGGAAGAGGTATGAAGAGGCATGTTTGGAAAAGGGTAGAGAAAAACACAACCCTCTCAAGGGAGGCATACATTTTCTAACTTAGAAAGGTATTACCCACAGATACAGAGGGTCTGCCTTTCATCAAAAAAAAAGAAAGAAAAATAATCCCTATTTCTGCCAATGCCTCTTTTTCTTCTCTCCTGTCTCTTTGCTTTCTCTTTCCACATAACTCCCAAAGTAGCAGCCACAGAGGGGGTGATCAGACAGAGCAGACAGACCTGCTAAATCATCTCGCCACAAGAGGAGGAACAAACAGCAGGGGAAATGGAATAAGGATTAAAAAAAAAAAAAAAACCAACACCAGGCTGCCAATCTTCAGATTGCTTTCTTATTTAATTCTGAATTTGCAGAAGGAAGCAAGGTTGTAAAGGAGAGAGTATGTGCTGCTGTATTACCTCCCTGGCTGTCATAAAGGGAAGCAGGTAGTGGTTTACAGCTCTGAAGGCCGGATGTCCAACATGGGGCTTGCTGGGCTAAAATCAAGGTACTGGCTGGGGAACCTTGCATGCCATGTCCCTTCTGCATGCCATGAGGAAGCATTCTGTCCTAGCCTTTCCGGCATCCAGAGCCTGCCCGGTGTCCTTTCTTCATGACCATGTCACCTTCACCCTGGCTTGTGTTGTCACTTCTCCTTCTCTTACTCTGACCCTGCACTCATGCAAATCTTTGTCATTATGTCCAGTCCACTCACATAAGTCAGGATAACCTCTCTACCTGAAAAGACTAAACTTAATCACATGGCAAGAGTCCCTTTTGTCATATAAGTTAACATAGTCATAAGTTCTGGAGATTAGGACCTAGGCGTCTTTGGGGAGACATTATTCATCCTATCACAGTTGGGTACAATTTAATTTTGCCTCTACTATTCTGTGCCAGTTAGTATGCCCAGTCCTTTATATATTATTGTACTTAATCCTCACAACATCCCTGAAATATAGGTACTCTCATCTTCCTTTCATGTATGAGGGAACTGTAGCTCAGCGATGTGAAGCCACTTGTTCTTATGGTCCTGTGTTGGTGACTCCGATAGAGCAGAACATAAACCAGGTCTGCTGAGCTGGGGCCTGCACAGCTGACAGCCTGTCGGCTGAGCTTCTGCACTAACACAGCCAGGCACAGAGGAAACTCGATAACGGTCAAGCCTCGAACAATCATGTGACTCCTCAGTTTCAAACTTCTCATAGGTCTATATATTCGTGCCTTCATTTGGCAAATATTTACAAAGGCCCCATGCCCCACCAGGCACTGTCCTAGGAATTGAATGAACTCTGTACTTGAATCGACTCTGTAGTTTAAAGGAAATGATGAATTGACCAAGGGCCCATCACACAGGCAATGCCTCTAAATATTTGTTCCCGTCTCTTTTTTCTTCTTTAGAGTAGGAAGTCCTAAGGCTTTGTCCTGATTGCTCTGATGTGTCTGTGTTGCTCTCTCTGTAATTTAGCACATAATGGTGACTCCATATAACACGCGGTAAGCTGGATCAATTTCCATGTGAATTATACCTGACCTACCTCAAGGCACTGAGTTTTAATACTTTTAGCCCTCCAAAGGTTTGTTAGGTAAGTTATAATCTGAAAAAAATCCACAATCACAATTTTCAAGCAAAAATTATATTTTAAAACTGGAACTATGTCTTTGCACAGTTCCTTAACCCTGCTTCCCAAAGTGTGTGAATGTGGGGGAGGAGGAGGTAGAAGAGGGGAAGGGGTGAAGGACAGAGGGTGAACAAATCCTGGTGCTGGTGGAGAAATAGCAGAATAGGGCCAAGGACTCCCTAAACCTTGTCCAAAGTGTGGCTCTGAGTATCATCTACAGATGACTCAGTTGTGCAAAGAAGAAGAAGCCCCTGCTGAGTGGCTCCACGTCATGGTAAACATTCTCTGTGGTTGGGGACATGAGGCTCTTTATCAATTTCCTTTCATTTACTGTTTTTGACTTATTTTGCTCCCTACTATTTTGTATCACCTCTTATCATTTTCTTCATTTCTTTTTCTTTTTTTCTGAAACAAGGGCTCACTCTATCACTCTGTTGGAGTACAGCAGTGAGATCATAGCTCACTATAACCTTGAACTTCTGGGCTCAAGCAGTCCTCCTGCCTCAGCCTCCCATATAGCTAGAACCACAGGCACATACCACCACACCTCTCATTTCTTTTCTTGTAATAGCATATTACCGATTATCAGCGGTAATTTTAAAACCTCATTTTAAAAAATAAAATATAATAAAGATATTTTATAGGCCCTATTTCTTTTTCTTGAAAAGAAGCGTCTGTGAACTGGGCACAGTGGAAAATGCCTATGGTCTCAGTTATTCAAGAGCCTGAGGGGAGAAGATTGCTTGGACCCAGGAGTTCAAGTCAATTCATGATGAATTGATCAAGGGCCCATCACACAGGCAATGCCTCTAAATATTTGTTCTTTGCACAAATGAGTCCATCTGTAGATGATACTCAGAGTCACACTTTGTACAGAGAGAGAGACCTAAACACATTTTTAAAAACATTCTTATGAAAAACTAAAATAACCAAAATTCAGAAGAAGTATCTGTGAAACAAGTTTCTCAGCCAAAAGCCCAGAAATAAATCTTTGTACCCGAGCGCCTGTGAGCTAACAGTCTCCTGCCAGATCTGAGTCAGGCTAATGAGGTAGCAAAGTCAACCTCTGTTAGAGCACCAGGATGCCACTGATGGATCACTCCCTTCCTTGACACCACTTGTTAGGAACTCATTGAGGTCCTGCAAATTTAATGTAAAAATCTTCATAATTTAAAGAACTTCTGGGGAAAAAAGGGTTGTGAGATAAGCAAAGAAAGTAAACTCTTCTTTGAGCCATAATATTGCTGGCCAGATTAGAATGGACCAGAAAAGGGGGGTATGATGGAAAGTGGAGGCTGACATTTCGTAGAGTTAAAGGTATTCCCTAAGGATGAAATTCAACGTCAGTATTTTAGGTTTTAACATTATAGTCATTAGTGTTAAATGACTAAGTCTAAATAAATGTTACATGAGTTAAGTCACAAATAAATGCCTCAATGAAACAGAAGAGAAACTAGAATGGCTCAAAATGAAATGCCTAACAGCCTGTCAGGCCTTTTCCTACTCCGTTTTATAACTGAATTTCACATAATTCTGGCTTTAGGGAAATAATGCAAGGACATGGAGAGATCATGGGACTAGGCATCAGAAGAGCTGATTCTTCATCTTTTTCTCTGCTAATTAGTGCTGTGATGGCTAATTTTAAACGGAATGAGAATGTCTGGATGGTGGTGGAAGCATTGCTTCTAAGAGAACGTGTGCATGAGGGTGTTTCCAGAGGCAACTGCCTGAGTCAGTGCCGTGAGAGAGGAAGACTAGTCTTTACTGTGTGGGCACCAGCCAGCCAGCGGGGGCCTGGCTGGGACAAACAAGCAGGAGAGCAGTGATGGACTCTCTCTCTGCTCTCTCTCTCCCTTCTGGATCAGACTGTGCTTTTTCCTCCTGCCCTTACATAGCAGATTCCTATTTCTTTGGATTTTGGCCTCTGGGACATGTACCAAGTGGCTTTTTAGGGGTTCTTGGTCTCTGGCTTCAGCCTAGAGGCTGAATCATCAGTTTCCGTGGTTCCCAAGTTTCTGGACTAAGCCACACCACTGGCTTCTCTGGTGCTCCAACTTACAGACAGCCTGTCGTGAGACTTCTCCACCTTGGTGAGCATGTGATTCAACTTCCTCTAATTAATCTCCTACCATATACATCACTAGTTTTGTCTCTCTGGAGAACCGTGACTAATACCTGTGTTCTTAGAAAGGATACTTAATTATTGTGCCTTGCCTTCCTTCTCTGCAAAATATGTGAGTTAGACAAATAAATTCCAAGCCTCCTTTAGATTTCTAAAACATTAAAAATGGATGGCAAATTTTCCTTGGAAAAGAGTTCATTAATGTATGGTTTTTAGAGCCCTTATTTTTCAGGATGTTAATGAAAATTACATGAAAAAAAAAACTTCTGAGGGCGGCACCTATGGCTCAAACGGGTAGGGTGCCAGCCCCATATGCCAGAGGTGGCAGGTTCAAACCCAGCCCTGGCCAAAAAAAAAAAAAAAAAAACTTCTGTAGTTCCAACAAATGTGGAAAATGTAGAGTTAAGCAAAATTAGTCAGATCTCTTGACTACAGGATATTTCTGAGCCATTAACATGTAAATATGTCTCCTGTGGTCATTCATTCCATTGACAGCTATTTATTAAGTGCTCCCAAGGCCTCAGAGCTACTCTGCTAGGCAAAACAAAGAATAGTCCTTATCTTCATAGAATTTACAACAATCTAGTGAGAAAAATAGACTCATTACTCAATTTTACCAATAACACACAATTTTAATTGTAGTACTGCTTTGGAGAGGAACATGGTGCTATCACGCATGCACAAGAGAAGACTGTGCTCTGGTCAGGGAAGATCAGGATGAAATAATGGCACTGAGAATGAAGGGCAAGTTGAGGCTGAGGAAGAGAAGAGAAGAAATATCTTGGAAAAAAAGCAACATGGTCAAAGGCACTGTGGTCACCAGCAACATAGGGCTAAAAAATCCTCTAAAAGTACAATGGACTAAAAAAGAAGACTAAAAAATCCTCTAAAAGTGCAATGATGTATGCAATGTTTCTCTCATTATTTGCCCTAGAAACTCTTATTTATCTTTTTCAGAAGTGCCTCATGGAAATCATATTCTCTGGAATGTGCCTTAAAAAACACTTCTTTAGAATAATTCAATCTGGGTTGGTGCTGCCTAACACCTTGCCTTAAGGGACTTGGTTCTGAAGGGCCAGTGGGTCTTGTTGCATGTGATCATGCATAAACAACTTTCCCACCTGTTTGTAGAATCTCTTAGCTTTGCAATATGGAAAGGAGGAAACTGTGATGTGTATATATATGTGGAAATGGGAAACTTTATGAGACTGTGAACAATGCCAGTGAAGATTTTTACATGCCACCCATTTATGTAAAGAATGATCTGAGACACACGTCAGTCATCTCTGAAACTATGAATGAGTGTATGTATATGAGGGGTTGAGGGACATCAGATTACAAGGAGAAATGGTTCATTATAAAGATGACATCACCTTATTATTATTATTATTTTATAATTTTATTGAATCATAATTCTGTACATTGGTGCAATCATAGGGCACGATTCATATACATTCAGAAATGTTTTGATCGTACTGTTACAGTTAGCCTTCATGGCATTTTCTTGATCACTAT
>CAUYON010130906.1:0-21882 GCA_963573935.1 Arctocebus calabarensis | reverse complement strand
AAATTGAAGGCATTTCCACTTAGATCAGGAACCAGGCAAGGGTGCCCATTGTCTCCATTGCTCTTCAACATTGTAATGGAAGTTCTAGCCATTGCAATAAGGGAAGAAAAGGCGATCAAGGACATCCACATAGGATCAGAAGAGATTAAAGTTTCCAGATTTGTTCTTAATCTGTAAGGTTGCATTTGGCTCTTCAGGGTCTTTTCTGATTTTATACGAAACATAACTTTTTTTTTCTAGATCTGCAAAACAATGTTGATATTTGAATGTGGATTACATTGAATCTGTAAATCCCTTTGGGTAATGTAGCCATTTTAACAATGTTGAGTCTACCAATCCATGAGCATGTTATGTTTTTTCCATCTGTTTATATCCTCTATGATTGCTTTACTCAGAGTTTTGTAGTTCTCCATATATAGAGGTCTTTACCTCAGTTGTTAAATATATTCCTAGATATTTCATTTTCTTTCATGCTACTGTGAAGGGTACTATGTCTTTGATTTGAGTCTCATCTTGACTGTTGTTGGTATATATGAAAGCTTCTGATTTGTGTATGTTGATTTTATATTCTGGACTTTGCTAATTTAATTGAGCAATTTCAAGAGCCTTTTGGTTGATCCTTGGAGTTTTCCACATATACAATCATATCATCAGCAAAGAGCAATAGTTTGACCTCTTTTTTACTCATTTGGATACCCTTAATTTCCTTCTCTTATCTGATAACTCTGGCTAGGACTTCCAAAATTATGTTGAAAAGAAGTGGCGACAGTGGGCAACCTTGCCTGATTCCAGTTCTAAGCAGGAATCTTTTTGATTTTTCTACAGCCAATATGATGTTGGCTATGGATTTTTCAAAAAATGGCTTTTATCATTTTGATGTATGTCCATGCTAGTCTCTTAAAATTTTCTTATCCAAATGGGTTATGTATTTCATCACGTGCCTTTCTGTACCTATTAAGGGAACTGTATGCTCTTTGTTGTTTCTTCTATTTGTGTGTTGAATTGCATTTATTGAGTTGCATTTGTTGAACCAATCTTGCATCTCTGGGATGAAGCCTACTTGGTCATTACAAATTATTTTCTGAAAAAAAATTTTTTTGATGTACAGTCGAATTTGGTTTGCTAAGATTTTATTGAGAATTTTTGCATCTTTATTCATAAGAGATACTGGACTGTAGTTTTGTTTTCTTTTTTCTTTTTTTTTTTCATGTCATTTCCTGGCTTTGGTATCAAGGTGATACTTGCTTCATAGAATGAGTTAGGGAGGGTCCCTTCCTTCTCAATGTTGTGGAATAATTTCTGCAATGTAGGTACAAGTTCTTCTACAAAGGTTTAGTAATATTGGAGTGTGATACCAACTGGCACATGATTTTTTTGTGTGCATTTGGAAGATTTTATTGCTGCTTCAGTTTTGGTATTTGGTATTGGTCTATTCAGGAATTCTATTTCTTCCTGATTAAGTCTAGGGGAGGTAGTATGGTTCCAGAATTTGTCCATTTCCTTCACGTTTGCAAGTTTATGAACATAGAGATTTTTATAGTATTCAGTGTTGATATTTTGTATTTCTGTAATATCAGTTATGACTTTCTATTTTTGATTGAGCTATTGGAATCCTTACTTTTTTATTTGTGCTCAAGCTGGCCAAAGGCTTATCAATTTTGTTTATCTTTTCAAAAAACAAAGTTTTTGCTAATATTCTGTTTGGTTCTTTTGTTCTCAGTTTTGAGTCCTGCTCTGATGTTGGTTACTTCTTTTCTTCTGCTGGGTTTGGGATTAGCTTTTTTTTCCTTTTTCAGTTCCTTGAGATGAGTCATTAGATTGTTGATTTGTGATCTTTTTGTCTTTTGAATGCGGGCATTTAAGGCTATGAGTTTTCCCCTTGGACCTGCTTTATAGTAAACTACAGACTTTGATAACTTGTAGCCCCATTATCATTTAGTTCAAAGAATCTTTTTATTTCCATCTTTATATCCTCCTTGACCCAACTATCATTAAGCAATAGGTTGTTTAGTTTCCATTACTCTGTGGAGAGACAAATGTTTTTGTTGGAATTGATTTCTAATTTTATTCCATTGTGGTATCAGGAGATACATAGTATAATTTCTATTTTTTTTTAATTTTTTGAGACATGTTTTGTGGCCTTCAATGTGATCTATCTTAGAGAATGATCCATGAGCTCATGAGAAGAACATGGGCCTAACAGACATTTAGAAAACATTCTACTCAAACTACTGAATATATGTTCAAGCTCCAAAAGGAAAGTCACAGGGCTCTCACTAGGGAGAAGCCTGAGGCATAATGTTGGAACAGATGCAAGAATCCAGAAGGAGGTCCATGAGGAAGGCAGGACTGATCCAACCTGGAGGGTGAGCTGGGGATCAAGTACTAAAGGAGACAGTTCTAGCCTGGAGGGTGAAGTCTGAGCTGACCAAGTCACAGGCTATTCTGTAGGCTTGAGGACGCTGTTTCAAGTGGGATGATGTGGGTACCTGCAGTCTTGGACCAAGGAGCTATCCACACCCCTCTCAGGACTCACCAAAGCAAAATGGTGGCCCACTTCCTCCCAGATTAGAGTCTGGTACTCCTTGCCCCTGTTATTCAGTCCCCATGCTCAGATCCTCTTGTGCTATATGGCTGAAGGGCTTTGTTTCAGGTCAATGGGTAGGGGTTAGAGAGTCCATAAGTCATCTACTCTCTCCACTGCCCACTGCAGGGCTGTTGTGTTGCAACCAATAGATCAGGGTGGTCCTAGTACTTGTCTGGTCCCTGCCACATAGACTTGAGGTTGGTCCATAGGCTGACTGGCATAATCCTGTGGGAGTGGTGCAGGCCATCCAGCAGCTCAGTTTGCATAGTGCCAGCCAAATGAGCACAGCAACTCAACACTTCCTGGTTCTATTGTAGCCTGCATAGTCTCTGGCCTTGTTATATATACATTGTGGACATGAAGTTCATGTGCAATTTACTATATTAAACTATTTTAAATTGCATACGGACTTTATGTCTAACATACATATCTCTCCATCATTTGTTTTCTTTTTATTAACTTCCACTCTGTGTGGTCCATGTTGTTTTTCTGTTATTTCACAATCCTATTTCAGAAAGGAGTGATCCAAATGGAGGCAGCTATCTGAACCTTTCTCTATTTTTCTTGGGAGCAGTGTGTTGGCAGGCTACTTCTAGTCTGCTATTTTCTGCATTTTGTGTGCCACAATTTCTTTATCTATTCATCCATTGATGGACTTTTAAGTTGATTCCAAATCTTGGCCATTGTACAATGGGTACCTAGTAGTAGGATGACTGGGTCATTTGGTGGTTTTATTTTCAGTTTTTTTGAGAATCTCCATATTCTCTTTATAGTGGTTGCACTAATTTACATTTTCACCAGCAGTATACAAGTGTTTCCCTGTCCTCACCAGCATTTATTTTTGTTGGTCTTTTTTTGATAAAAGTTGTTTTAATTGGGGTGAGATGATATCACATGGTAGTTTTGATTTGTATTTCTCTGATGATTAATGATATTGAGCATTTTTTCATATGCCTACTAGCTATTTGTATGTCTTCTTTTGAGAAAATGTCTATTTAAATCTTTTTCCCATTTTTTAATTGGATTGATTTTTTTCTCTTTTGAGTTGTTGGAGCTGTTTTTATATTCTAATTACTAATCCCTTGTCAGGAGGGTAGTTTGCCAATATTTTCTCCCATTCTTTGTGTTGTATTTTCAGTTTATTGATTGTTTACTTTGTTATGCAGAAGCCTTTTAACTCTATGTGATCCCTTTGTCCAATTTTGTTTTGGTTGCCTGTGTCTTTTGGGTATTATTTAAGAAGTCCTTGCCCAGACCAATGCCCTGAAGCCTTTCCCCAAAGTTTCCTTATAGTAGTTTCATAGTTTCAGGTCTTATATTTAATCTATTTTGATTTGATTTTTCAAATCAAAGGGTCTAGTTTTATTTTTCTGCATATAGATATCCAATTTTTCTAGCACCATGTAACATTTATTGCATTTACTGAAGAGACTGTCCTTTCCCCACTCTGGTTTGTTTTATTTTGTTTTTTTAGAAATGGGGGCCTCACTCTTGTTCAGACTCCTAAACTCAAGGGATCCTCTTGCCTTAGCCTCCCAGAATGCTAGGATTACAGGCATGAGCCATCGTGCCTGCCCCCCCCCCGCTTTATGTTCTTGATTGTGTTGTTAAAGATAAATTGACTATAGATGTGTCAATTTATTTCTAGATTTTCTATTGTTTCATTGTTGTATGTGTCTGTTTTACACTAGTATCATACCTTTGAGATTGTTCTAGCTCTGCTGTGTACTTTGAATTCAGATAATTTGATTCTTCTAGTTTTGTTCCTTTTGCTTAGTATGTGGTAGGTTTGGCTATTCCAGTCTTTTGAGTTCCATTTAAATTTTAGGATTCTATTTCTGGAAGGAGCATTATTCATATTTTGATGGGGACTACATCAAATCTGCAGATTTCTTTTTTTTTTTTTTTTTTTTGCGATTTTTGGCCAGGGCTGGATTTGAACCCACCACCTCCAGCATATGGGGCCAGCACCCTACTCCTATGAGCCACAGGCGCCACCCCAAATCTGCAGATTTCAATGTGTAGTATGGACATTTTAGCAATATTGATTCTTCTGATCTATGAGCATGGACTATCTTTCAATTCTTCAGTGTCCTCTTTAATTTCTTTCATCAATGTTTTATAGTTTCTGTTGTAGAGATCTTTTACTTCTTTGGATAAGTTTATTCCTAGGTATTGTATTTTTTATGTTTGTAACTATTATAAATGGGAATACTTTCTTTTTCTCATATTATTTGCTGTTGTTGGTTGTTCTGTTTAAGAAGACTGAGAATAGGTCTCCAGTGCCTTCTGGCTTGTAAGGTTTCATTTGAGAAATCTATAGTCATTTTGATAGGTTTGTCTTTGTGATTTCCCTGCTCCTTTCACCTTTCTTCACTCTTTTCATAGGAGTGCCTCTTTCATGTGTACTTTGGGCAACTTAATGACTATGTATTGTGATGACTGCTTCTTCCTGATGACCCTTCCAGGAGTTCTGTGTACTTTTTCTACCTGTATATCTGGATTTCTAACAAGGCCAGGGAAGTTTTTCTCAATTTTTTCCTCAAATAAATTATCTAACCCTTGTGCATTTTCTTTTTCGCCTTTAGAGAGTCTATGATTCTTATGTTTGGCTTCCTGACATAATTCTTTGGGGTTTTTTTTTCTGAGACAGAGTCTCATAATGTCACCCTTGGTAGAGTGCAGTAGTACCACAGCTCACAGCAACCTCAAACTTTTGGGCTTAAGCGGTTTTTGGGCTCAGCCTCCCAAGTAGCTGGGACAACATGTGCCTGCCACAACGCCTGGCTGTTTTTTTTGTTGTAGTTGTTATTGTTGTTTGGCAGGCCCCGGTCAGGTTCCAGCCTGCCAGCCCTGGTGCATGTGGCTGGTGTCCTAGCCACTGAGTTACAGGCACTAAGCCCATCCCACATTTCTTATAGGCTTTGTTTGTTCCTCTTATTTCTCTATTCCTTTTTGACTGATTTGTTTAGCTTATAGGGATTATCTTTAAGCTTTGAGATTCTTTCTTCTGCCCCATCTAACATATTCATAAGGTTTTCCACTGTGTTTTATAATTCCTTGAATGAGTTTTTCTTGTACACAGTTTCTGTTTGGTTTTTCTTTAATAATTTGATATCGTCAGAAAATTTTTCTTTCATTTCCTGCATTGTCTTTCTTATTTTTCTTTGTATTGTGTTTCTATTTTCTCTTGTATTTCAATGAACTTTTTTATAGTCCATATTTGAAATTCACCTGTCATTTTAACCATTTTATTTAGGTTGGTATCCATTTATGAGGAGTTGCTGATTTCTTTGGGGGGGCTGCCCTTTTGCTCTGATTTTTCATGCTTCCACAGTTCTTTCTCTGATTCTTTCTTATTTGACCTCTTAATCTAGAGCTGGAGGTGCTAGGGTTGACTTATTGTCTTGAGTCTTCAAATATTGTTCCCAGACCATGCTAGGGAGAGGAGTTCTGGTCCTGAGTTGCCTTTAGTATATCTTAGCAGGTTTGATGACTCTCTCAGGTTACTTCTGACTTGTCTTCTTTTCTTCCCCAAGTCTTCACCTCTTCTCAAAAGAATATAGTGATTTTGGTTCCCCAACTTAGTCCCCAAGTTGGTGGATTGTACTTGGGAGTCCATATCTGCCAGTCTCTAATTGCTTGACTTAGAAGGTACTATGTTTAGCTATGGGATTGTTCCCACTGTTATTGACTGCAGTTTAGATGGGGTAAAATTTTGTGCCCATGGTAGACTCTAGTCCCCCAAGTGGGGCCCATGAATGCCACAAGCTTTAGAGACAAACCTATAGCTTCAAGGGGGTTGCTTGATCCCTACTTCCACTGATATGCGGGTTGGAGCAAAATAGATGGTGAGGAAGGAGCAAGATATTTGGGGGGAGGGAGCAAGACAGATGGTGGCTAGAATGTCAGAGACTGAGGAGCTTTACCTAGCCTCAGGAGGGGTCAGAGGTTGCTCATCTAGCTACTAGGGGGAGTCACTGTATGGAATTTGGGGCAATCTCCCCAAGTCTGTAGAGTAGTTCCTAATGGGAGGGACCCCATCGTGGACTTACTAAGGCCCTAAGCCTGAGGGGAGAGGCTGCAGTCTCCCTGCACTGCTTTTGTGTCTGGGGGACTTTGGATCCTGCCTGCCTGTCCGAGCCACTCGTGGGTGACTGTGTAATGCGCCGCTGCTGCAGCTCTGCTGTCTGAGGTGGTTCAGCTGCAAACAGGCTGGTTGTGGAGACACAAACCTCTTAGGGCAGAGCACTTTGGTAGTTGCTATGGTGATGAAGGGGGGAATATGGCTACAAGCCAACTTGAGCCAAAATTACTTTTTTGGGATGCCAGGGATGGAGGCAGTGCAGAGGAAGAGGCAGCCAGATGCATGAATGCCCAGCTTTCTGGTTCCTACTGGCACTTTCATGTGGAATGAGAACCCTGTGTCCTTCCTGCTGCTAGCTGGAGGCGTGTGTGTGTGTGTGTGTGTGTGTGTGTGTGTGTGTGTGTGTGTAGTGGACAGTTCCTCTTGGTGGAGACCTCAGACTCTCTGTTGTCTCTCCCTGTGATCTGTGTGGGAGCAGTAATTGTTTTCCATTCTCCTCATTCAAACCCTCTACCCTCCTGCCATGTCAAATAGCTATGTCTGTGTCTACCATCATGCAATGCAGCCCCATAGCTTTTGGTTTGTTTGTTTTGAGATAGTCTCAAGCTGTCGCCCTGGATAGAATTTCTTGGCGTCACAGCTCACAGCAATCTACAACTCTTGGGCTTAAGTGATTCTCTTGCCTGGGCCTCCCCAGTAGCTGGGACTAAAGGCGACCGCCACAACACTGGCTAATCTTTGGTTATAGTATTTTTTGCTGTTTGGTGGGCCCGAGCAGACGTCCAACCACCAACTTTGGTGTAGGTGGCTGGCGCCCCAGCCGCTTGAGCTACAGGCGCCGAGCCCGGATAGCTTTTACCTGGTTATTTTTTATGTGGTGCTGAACAGTATAAAAACATCAACTTTTCTTTTATCACATAAAAAATTATAGAGTTGGAGTTGCTCCCGGGCACGGTGGGAGAAGTTCGTTCCGTTCCCTTTTCCGCTAGCCCCGGCTTGCTAGGGACTCTCAGAATCTCAGAGATGTCTTCTCCGCCGTAACTAAACTAACAGCCGCCTTTTTATTTACGCCACTGAACCGAAACCGGGGAGCATCAGGAGCCTCTCAGGAGCCCGGTGGAAAGAAGCTGCGGAGGGTGGTGAAGCCAGACGATGACCCGGAGGCAGAAGCGACTCCCACAGGGGTAGCGCTGCAGAAAGGCAGCTGGGACCATAGCAGCGGAAGCAGCTATTTGGCCATGTACAACCCCAAACTGGAAAGAAGATACTAATTAAAGTGAACATGCTGACCGGAAAGGAGATTGAGATTGACACTGAGCCCACAGACAAGGTGGAGCGAAGGAATCCCCCACAATAGTAGCAGCTCATCTGCAGTGGCAAACAAATGAATGATGAAAAGGCAGCGGCTGACTACAAATCCTACGTGGTTCAGTCCTCCATCTTCAGAGCCTGGTGTTGGCTCTGAGAGGAGGACATAGTCTTAGGCAGTGATAGTCCCTCCATTTTACCTCCTTATCCTATCTGTCATAATGAGGCATCATATATCCTCTTACTCTGTGGACACAGAGCCATTGCCCCTTCCCCTGGATGCCTAGTATTGTATGTCTACTGGTGGGAGACTGTGAGGACCCCAGCCCTTGCTAGCTATTGGGTTTTAGTTTGCAATCCTGTGTGTTGCAATGTACTTTCTCTTATGGCTATGTACTTGGTTGTCAATAAAACATTTCCTGGCCAAAAAAAAAAAAAAGGAGTTAATTTGAGGATATTAACTTCCTCCAGAGAAGATTAAATTTGTTTCTAACAGGTAAGTAAAGGCACTAACATTCTTGGATCACTTTTATCCAATCAGATTGAGTTGATTAATAGGTGAACTTCAGTCTTTATGAGGGCTGCTTGACTTCTGGTTCACTCATAGAGTGTAGTGCTTTGAAGCTCCAAACCTAAGTCTGGGAATTTGCCAGACATCCCCTTCTTAGTGTGCCCTAGCAGCTGAGCCATTGAAATGCCTGTTCAGCTTGCTTGTCTTTTAACTGTCTGTCAACTGGCAGGCCTCTACCTCTCCCAGTTGGCAGATTCCGTTAGGGAAAAGTGACCCAAAATTTCCCTGGTAACTTGCCTTGTTAATAATCTGTGTTTATGTATTTTATATATATAAATTTTAATATGGTTCATTCTCTATTCATGTATATTTATGTATTTTTCCCAAATTAGTCCAGTTTTCATGGGAAAGGTTGTTTCAAACTATTATGCTTGGCATTCTTAGAAGTGCAACTCTCTCTCTCTCTCTTTTTTTTTTTGAGGCAGAGTCTCACTTTGTCCCCCTCAGTAGAGTGTGGTGGCATCACAGTGCACAGCAACCTCAAATTCTTGGGCTGAAGCAATTCTCTTGCCTCAGCCTCCTGAGGAGCTGGGACAATAGGCTCCTGCCACAACACCTGGCTATTTTTAGAGATGGGATCTCTCTCTGGTTCAAGCTGGTTTCAGACCTTGAGCTCAGGCAATCCACCTGCCTCAGCGTCCCAGAGTAGTAGGAGGGCGTGAGCCACCACACCCGGCTATAATTTTTGCATAGTGAAGTGTTTGTTCTCTACATTTGTTTTACTTTTGCTTTTCTGTATTTTTATTTCAGATAGCCTCATTATTTCCCATGTATATTGTGGGATACATTGAGCCAAGCAAGTTTCAGAAGATCATTTATATGAACATGGTAACATTTTTAATATTTATACATCAAATACTAAAATAAGTTCTGAATTTATGAAATGTGACTGATTGTTTTATGGGGTACCTTCTCTTTGTTACTATTTAATATGTAACAGTATTAAAGATATCATGAAGGAAGACTAGAAATATACATTATAGATATAGCAAATTATACTTTCAACTAAACTATAGATTTTTTGTACCCTTTGAACTTTTTAATGCATTATTTTCACTACTTGTGAAATTGCCTTTTCTTTCTCAGACCTGAGATTTTTAGCACTTTGCATGAATATTACACTCTATCTGAAATTTTGATGTTGCATTTTTGTTTTTATCTTAGTTTCCAAACACATTTTCCTTAAAAAGTAAAAAATTGTAAAGCTTCACAAGTGATGGAAATTCTAAAATAATTGTAGTGAAACTAATAACTTTATTATCTTCATTATTAAAATTATAGAAAGCATATTTATTTTTATTTTTTTCAAGTAGAAGATAGAGAAAAACATTAAATTCTGTCATAGAATTTATAGTCTTGAATTTTAATACTTAGAAGCTACCAGTGACTTAAAATTCTATTGTTTAACCAAGATTCAAATAGAGTTTATATTAGAAATGTCTATATGCCTCCAGATAATGTAGGCAATTTGCCATATATGTAATAAGTATAAAATGTGTGTTTTTTTTCAGGCTTCAGTTCTCCTTTGTTTTATTTTGATGTTTGGAAATCCAATGTACTTATCTTCTTATTATTCTTCATCTTTGTTAATGACATGGGTGAGTGTTAAGTTCTTGAAATTTTTTTTAGCCTGCGAAAAAAAATTCATGCGTTCTGATGAAAACTTTATGTTTTATGTACCTGTAGACTCTGTAATGATATTTCCTCTCTCATTTCTGATATTAAATATTCATGTCCTGTAATTTTTTTGGATCAGTCTGGTTGGAGGTTTATTAGTTTTGTTAATTTTTCTCAAGGAAACAGCTTTTAGTTTCATCGATTGGCTCTACTGTGTTTTGTTTTCAGATCCATTGATTTCTACTTAATCTTTATTACCTTAGTGCTTCTGCTTACTTTGCGTTTAATTTGTTCTCTTTCTTTTTCCTGTTAATTTAAAGGTGCTAGGTCATTGAGACCTTTTTTTTTTAAATATAGATGTTTAGTGCTATTAATATCCCAGATATTTTCATATAGAGCATTTTTCTTTTATTTAATGTTATTTATATTTTCATACATTTTACTCAAACATATGATATAGGTACCTCAAAAAATATTATTATTCTTTAAATAGTCATCTTTGTGTTGTATGAAAGGAGAGGTTAGCACTCTCCTTGACAAGGATGGAAGAGGCCCTCGGGCCTGACAACATGCATGTGTTTAAGGTATTGCCACCTACTTCGTGGAATCTAACCATCGTTTTTAAGCTATAACCCAACTATAGCCCAAGATGAACGGGAAAGAGGAATTGGAGGGGAGTGGGGAGCATAGGTGGGGGAGGGTAATTGGTGGGACCACATCTATGGTGCATTTTACAAGGGTGCATGTTAAATCTACTAAGGGTAGAATATAAATATCTTAACACAATAACTAAGAAAATGTAGTGAAGGCTATGTTAACTAGTTTGATGAAAGTATTTCAAATTGTATATAAAAGCAGCACATTGTATCCCATAATTGCATTAAGGTAAACAGCTTATGATTTAATAAAAAAAGTCATCTTTTTAAAATATTTAAACATAAGTAAATAAACTTATATATTCACCCTACAGTTGCCATTTCCAGTGCCCTTGAGTTGTGTAGAGATAGGTTTACATTTTATATTCCTTCTGTTTAAAAGACTTCTTGTAAAAATTGCTTTAGTGAAGATCTGCTTCTCGGGAAGCATTTTGCCCTCATTGTTGAAAGGTATGTTTCCTGGGCATAGAATTATAGATGAACAATGTTTTTCCTTAATAATTTAAAAGATGTTGCTTGACTATTGCTTGCATATTTTCCTTGAGAAGAGTTTTTACACACTTTCTGCTAGAATTTTTATCATTTTATGTCTTAAATTTAAATCTTTTATCCAGCAAGAGCCAATTTTTGTCAGTGATGAGATCTGCAGGCGTAGTTTCAGACATCTACAGGTGACTAACCAGTTTTCTTAGCACAATTTACTTATCTGGGATCCCTATTTGGGGTTCTTTTACCCAGCATATGCTTTTGTTTGGTTTATTGAAGATCAGATTGCAATAAGAGACTGGTTTCATCTATTGGTTTTCTATTCGATTACATATGTCTATGTTTCTATTTTTCTCCAACTACCATGATATTTTGATCACTGTGGACTCATAATATAACCTAAATTTTGGTAGAGTGATGCCTCTGACTTTGATTTTTATTAGTAAGAATTGTCTTGGCTAAGCCGGGTGTTGTGGCAGGTGCCTGTAGTCCCAGCTACTTGGGAGGCTGAGGCAAAAGAATCACCTAAGCCCAAAGAGTTGGAGGTTGCTGTGAGCTATGATGCCATAGCAACCTACTGAGGATTAATAAGTGAAACTCTGTCTCAAAAAAGAAAAAAAAGAAAAGAAAAGAATTGTCTTGGTTATTGCGGGGTCTTTCTACTTCCATAGGGAACAAAAAACTATTTTTTCCAGTTCTTCAATTATGATATTGGTATTTTAATGAAGATTTCATCGCATCTATGGATTGCTTTGGGAAGTATAGACATTTTAACAATGTTGGTTCTTCCTAGCCAAGAGCATTGTTTGTTCTTTCATGTGTTAATATCTTCTGCTATTTCTTTTCTTATGGTTTCATAATTCTCTTTGTAGAGGTCCATCACCTCTTTTGTTAGGTATATTCCTAGGTATTTAATTTTATTTTTTTAAGCTACTGTGAAGAGAACTGTGTCTTTGATTTGCTTCTCAACTTGGCTATTTTGGTATAGACAAAGACTATTGATTTGTGGACATAGATTTTATACTTGAAAACATTACTGTATTTCTTGATCACTTCCAGGAGTCTTGTACTTGAGTCTCTGGAGGTTTTTAAGTATAAGATAATATCATTGGAAAAGAGGGAGAGTTTGAACTCCTCTTTCCCCTTTTTATGCCCTTAATATCCTTCTCTTGCCTGATTTTATTGACTAGAACTTCCAGCACTGCGTGAATAGTAGTAGTAATAGAGGACAACCTTATCTTCCAGTTCTAAGTGGAAAAGCCTTTAGTTTTCCTCCATCCAGTATGATATTAGCTGTGAGTTTGTTATAGATGGCTTCAGTCAGTTTAAGAACCATGCCATCTATGCCTATTTTCTTAAGCGATCTTGTTAGAAAAGGATGCTGGATTTTGTCACATGCTTCTCCTGCATCTCTTGAGAGGATCATATGGTCTTTGTTTTTGCTTCTGTTGATATGATGAATTATATTTATGGACTTGCAGATGGTAAACCATCTCTTGGATGAAGCCTACTTGTTTGTGATGTACAATTTTTTAATGTGTAGCGGTAATCTATTGGCTAAGATTTTATTGATTATTTTTGCATCAATATTCATTTGTCAAATTGGCCTATATTCTCATTTGGCCTATATTCATTTGTCAATATTCATTTGTCAAATTGGCCTATATTCTCATTTTTTGTTGAGTCTTTTCCTAAATGTGGTATCATGGTGATGTTTGCCTCATTGAATCTATTGGGGAAGATTCCTTCTTTCTCCATGTTTTGGAATAGGTTCTGAAGTATGGGTACTAGATCTTCTTTGAATATTTGAAAGAATTCTGGTGTAAATGCTATCTGATCCAGGGCTTTCATTTGTTGGAAGCTTTTAAATTGTTTCTTTAATTTCAGTGCTTGATATTGATGTATTCAGGAGATTTGGTTCTTCCCAGTTAAGTCCAAGGTGAGGGTGTGATTCCAGGCATTGGCCCATTTCTTCCACATTGTCAAATTTCTGAGCATAGAGTTTCTTGTAGTAATTAGAGATAATATCTTGTAATTCCATAGTATCTGTTGTTATTTTAACCCTTTTTCCTTTTCTGATAGAGTTTATTAGAGATTTTACTTTTCTACTTCTAGTTAATCTGGCCAAAAGCTTATTGATATTATTTATCTTTTTTAAGAACCAACTTTTTGTTTCATTAATTTTCTGAATGATTCTTTTGTTTTCAATTTCATTTATTTCTGATTTAATTTTGATTATTTTCTTCTGCTAGCTTTGGGATTGGATTGCTCTTCCTTTTCCATTTCTTTAAGATAATTCATTATGTTGTTAATGTGCTCTTTTTCTGTTTTTTGGTTGTAGGCATAGAATAAGATAAATTTCCTCCTTAGGACTGCTTTTGCAATATCCCATCAGTTTTGGTAGCTTGTAGCTTCATTGTTATTATGTTTGAGGAATTTAACAATTTCTTCCTTTGGGCAGTGCCTGTGGCTCAAATGAGTAGGGCGCTGGCCCCATATACTAGAGGTGGAGGGTTCAAACCCAGCCTTGGCCAAAAACTGCAAAAAAGCCCAATTTCTTCTGTTGTCTCCTCCTTGACTCAACTGTCATTCAGCAAAAGGTTGTTTAGTTTCCATGTCTTTGTGCGGGGATGAAAATTTCTGTTGGAGTTGAGTTCCATCTTTATTGCCTTATAATCTGAGAAGATAAAAGATAACATTTCAATTCTTTTGAATTTGTTGCGGTTTGATTTATGTCCTAGGATATGGTCTATTTTGGAGTATGTTTTATGGGCTGACAAGAAAAATGCATATTCCTCAGCTTTGCAATGGTGTGTTCTGTATATGTCTATTAATCCCTTTTGTTATAGGGTCATATTCAGGTCCCTTGTATCTTTGTTCAGTTTCTGTTTACAGGATCCGTCCAGTTCTGTCAGAAGGGAGTTAAAGTCCTCAGCTATTATGGTGCTATAGGATATCTATTGCTCAGACCATTTAAGGTCTGTTTCATAAATCTGGGAGTTTTTAAGTTGGGTGCATGAATATTTAGAATTGAAATATCCTCTTGTTGTTCCCTTGACCAGTATGAAGTGGCCATGTTTATCCTTCTTAATTTTAGTTGCTTTAAATCCACTGGTACCAGAAAATACGATTATAACCCTCCTTTCTTCTGATTTCCATTTGCCTGAAATATTGTTTTCCACCCCTTCATCCTAAGTCTTTTTTTGTCCTTCAAGGTTATGTGTGTTTCTTGGAGATGGTATATAGATGGCTTGTGCTTTTTTTTTTTTTTTTTTTTTGAGACAGAGCCTCAAGCTGTTGCCCTGGGTAGAGTGCTGTGGCATCACAGCTCACAGCAACCTCCAACTCTTGGGCTTAAGCTATTCTCTTGCCTCAGTATCTCAAGTAGCTGGGATGACAGGTGCCCACCACAATGCCTGGCTGTTTTTTAGTTGCAGTTGTCACTGTTGCTTAGCAGGCCTGGGCTCGCTTTAAACCTGCCACCCTAGGTGTATGTGGCTGGTGCTCTGCCGACTGAGCTACAGGTGCCATCAGTGCTTTTTTTTTTTTTTTTGTAATCCAGTCAACCAGACTGTGGATCTTCAGTAGGGAATTCAAGCCATTTGTATTTGTTGACAGAATTGATAAATGTGATGGAGTTCTAATCATCTTATTTTGTGAAAGTCGGTTGCTTGGTTTTCTCCTTTGTGCCACTGTGGAGGCTACATTTATTCCTTTAGTTTCTGGGTGTTTACTTTGCTGGTGGTCCATTGTGATAATCAATGTGGAGAATAAGTCTACATATTTCCTGTAAACCTGGTCTGATTGTAAAGAATTTCCTCTATATTTGCATATCAGCAAAAGATTAGATTTTTCGTTAATTTTGAAGCTTAGTTGAGCAGGATATAGAATTTAGGGCTGCAAATTATTTTGTTTAACAAGGTTAAAGGTAGATAACCATTCTCTTTTGGCTTGGAAAGTTTCAGCTAAAAAGTCCACTGTCACCTTGATGTATCAACCCCTGTGTGTCAATTGGTGCTTACTCCTGGTTGCTTGAATAATTTGCTCTTTAATCTTGATTTGGATAGGTTCATTACAATGTGTCTCTGTTTCTGTTGAGATGACATGCAGCTCAGTATCCCTCTAAAAGGAGTGTGTTGGAGTCTGTGATGACACTGGGAAATTTTTATTTATGATATCATCTAGTAGGGATTCCATTTCTTTGGGATGTTATTTTTCCCCTCCAGGAATGCCTTTAATTCATATATTTGAATGCTTCATGAAGTCCCACAATTCTCTGAGTGAGCACAATTCTCTCTCTTCTACCTCTTTAACTTCCTAGGTTAGCTCAAAAGCTTTACCCTCTAGATCTGAGATTCTTTCTTCTCCATGGTCTAGTCTGTTCTTAATACTTTCTACTGCATCTGTAAGTTCCCAGTTGACTCCTTCAATTCTTTAAGCTCTGCTATATCCTTTCTATATTCTTCATATCTTTCTTTAGACTATTTTAGACTATTTCCTTTAGACTATTTTCCACCTTCACACCAATTCTCTTCATTATTGTTGCCATCCATATTTTAAATTCCCTTTCTGTCATTTCCATTATTTCCTTATAGGTAGAATCCTCTTTAGTACCTACGTCATTATCCATTGGGGTGGTTGCTCTGTTCTGGTTATTCATGTTGCCAGAATTTTTCTCGTCATTCCTCCTTATATATGTCTTCTTATTTACTTACATCACCTACTCTTTCTCACTACAACCTTAACTTTAAATTACCTTGTCTCTGTGCTTAGGCATTCAAGTGGCCTTTTGGTATAAGGCCAAAAGGATGAGAAGGGTAAAGATCACGAAAGGAGGTAAAAAACAAAAAGATAAAGGAAAGAAGTGGGGGTGAAAGGAAAAAATTGAATAAAAGGAGAAAAGAAGGACAGAAAGAGTGAAAGAGAGAGCTAGGAGAGATGGTGGAGTTCAGTAGGTTGTTTTGACACACACCTGCAATTTCAGGACTTTGGGCTTGGTAGGTCCCTCAATGTCAGGTGCTCCTTCCTAGCCTGGCCAAAACCAAGACCCTATCTCCACTAAATATAGAAAAAAAAAAATCATCTTTCCAAAGGCCAAAGCTAGACGGATACCATAGACCAGGTCTTCTTTTCATCAGACCAGTATCAATACCCCAGCCCAGTCCTCACTGTGAGACTCTGACCATGAACAAATACAAAATGAAAAAAGCATATCTGAGAAAAGAAAAAAATAAGAACAACATATAAGGAAAGTTAAACATAAACTTTTATAAGAAGAAGAAAAAAAGAGGTATGTTAGTTGTTGTTTTATGTGGGAAAGATGAGAAAAGCAGAAAACTCACTTCCAAAAGAGAAAAACAAGGAGATAAATAGAATGCAAGAGTAAAGGGGACTGAAAAACCATAGTAGAAATGGAGAAACCCTTCTTATTGAAGAAAGTAAAAATTAAAAAAAAAAAAATACAGCCAAGCCAAACAACAAAAAAATTATTTTAAAAAAAGGGAAAAATTAGGAAATAAAAATAAAAATGAACAACAACAAAAAATACATATAGCAATATATTCCCTGGACACCAAGTGGAATTATGGTGTTAAGAGATGGAGAATACACATGCTGATTTTGCTGTAATCTATTGTATAAGGTTTTATTGATAATTTTTACAATTGTATTCATTAATGAGATTGGTCTGAAATTCTCCTTTTTAATTGGATCTTTTCCTGGTTTTGGTATCAGGGTAATGTTTGCTTCATAGAACATGTTGGGAAATATTTCTTCCTCCAAAGTGTTTTGGAATAATTTCTTCAGTATGGGTATAAGCTTGTCTTTGAAGGTTTGATAGAATTCTGGTGTGAAGCTATCTGGCCCAGGGCATTATTTGTTGGGAGATATTTTGTTTCTTCAATCTCAGTTCTTGAAATTGGTCTGAAGAAGAGATCTATTTCTTCTTGATTAAGTCTAGGGAGAAGGTGTGATTCCATATATTGATCCATTTCCTCCACATTGTCAAATATGAGATGATCTCTTGTATCTCTGTGGCATCTATTATTTCCCTATTATCTCTTCTGATTGAGGTTATTAGAGATTATACTTTTCTTTTTCTAGTTAATCTGGCAAAAAGTATATTGATTTTATTTATTTTTTCAAAAAGCCAACTTTTTGTTTTGTTAATTTCCTGAACAATTTTTTTATTTTCACTTTCATTAATCTCTGATTTAATTTTGGTTATTTCTTTTCTTGTGCTGCAGCGGTTCTCAACCTTCCTAATGCCACAACCCTTTAATACAGTTCCTCATGTCCTCATGTTCTGGTGACCCCCAACCATAAAATTATTTTCATTGCTACTTCATAACTGTAATTTTGCTACTGTTATGAATCATAATGTAAATATCTGATATGTAAGATGTGTTTAGGCAACACCTGTGAAAGGGTCATTCAACCCCCAAAGGGATTGTGACCCACAGGTTAAGACTCGCTCTTCTCCTGGGTTTGGGATTAGATTATTCTTCTTTTTCTAATTCCATATGATGATTCATGAGTTTGTTCATGTGCTCCCTTTCTGAGTTTTGAATTTAGGCATCTAATACAATAAATTTCCCTCTTAAGACTGCTTTTGCTGTATCACAGGTTTTGGGAACTTATGTCTTTATTATGATATTGGAGGAACTTATTTCCACTTTTGTCTCTTCCTCAATCAAACTTATTCTACTTAAGGTTGTTTAATTTCCAAGTCTTTGCATTGGGGTGAAGGTTTTTGTTGGAGTTGAGTTCCACATTTATTGCATTGTGGTCTCAAGGTATAATTTCAGAAGACACAAAGTATAATTTCAATTCTTTTGATTTTGTTGAGTTTTGATTTGTATCCTAGGATGTGGTCTATTTTGGAGTACATACCATGTACTGATACAATCACTTGCCTAATATTCTTTAGCCTTGGGACGGTGTGTTCTGTGTATGTCTATTAATCCCATATGCTGTAGGGTCACATTTAAGTCCTTTGTATCTTTGTTTAGTTTCTGTTTAGAGGATCTGTCCAGTTCAGTCAGAGGGGTGTTAAACTTCCTGACTATTATGTTGTTATGGGATATCATATTGCTCAGACCCCTCAAGGTCTGTTTCATAAATCTGGGAACATTTAAGTTGAGTCCACAAATATTTAAAATTGAAATGTCTTCTTGTTGTATTGTTCCCTTGACAAGTATGTAATGTCCATCTTTGCTTTTGTTAACTTTAGTTGCTTTAAATCTGCTTGTATTTGAAAATAAGATGCAAACCCTTCTTTTTTTCTGATTTCCATTTGCTTGAAATGCTCTTCTCCATCCCTTAACTCTTGAGTCTTGATTTGTCCTTCAAGGCTAGGTGCATTTCCTGGGGATAGCATATGGACAGTTTTTGTTTCTTTATCCCCTCAGCCAGCCTGCACCTCTTCAATAGGGAATTCAATCCATTGACATTTATTAAGAGAATTGATATGTGAAGTGGAATTCTATTTATCCTGTTTTGTGAAAGTCTGTTGTGTAGTTTTATCCTTTGTGCTATTGTGGAAGCTAAGTTTTGACAATTACTAAGCTAAGTTTACTTTGGTGGTGGTCCATTGTGATGTTCAGCGATGAGAATAGGTGTAAATATTTCCTGTAGACTGGTCTTTTTGTGGTGAATTTCCTCAGTGTTTGCATATCCACAAAATATTTTATTTCTCCATAAATTTTGAAGCTTAGTTTAGCAGGATACAGAATTCTGGGCTGAAAATTATTTTGTTTAAGGATGTCGAAGGTGACTGACCATGCTCTTCTGGCTTGGAAGATTTCATTTGAAAAGTCTGCTGTCAACCTAATGGCTCTTTCCCTGTAGGTCATTTGGTACTTACTCTTGCCTCCTTGCAGAATTTTGTCTTTTGTCTTAACTTTGGAAAGGTTAATTACAATGTGTCTTGGAGAATCTCTATTAGAATTGAGATGACAACTCAAAGGACTGTGACAGGGTCTTTAGTAAAACTTGGGAAGTTTTCATTTATGATAGTCTACAGTAGGGCTTCCATTCCTTTGGGACAGTCTTCATCCCCTTCAGGAATCCATATCATTCATATGTTTGGACCCTTCATGGAGTCTCATAGTTCTCTAAGCACCTGTTCTGCTTTGTCTCTTTTTTTTTCTGCCTTTTTAACTACCTGGCTTAACATGAAAACTTATTCTGTAGGTCTGAGGTCCTATCTTCTCCATGGTCTAACCTCTTTTTGATACTTTCTACTGTACATTCCCTGTTTATCTCCTTAATTTCCTTAATTTCCACCATATCCTTTCTATATTCTACATATTTCTTGTCCTATTTTTGGTTCTGTCTTTCCATTTTTTCACCCATTCCTTTTATTGTCTCTATCATCCATATTTTAAATTCTCCTTCCGTCTAGTTCATGAATTCTTTATAGGTGTAAAATAAGATGCAAACCCTTCTTTTTTTTCTGATTTCCATTTGCTAGAAATGCTCTTCTCCATCCCTTAACTCTTGAGTCTTTTGCAGTAGCTGTCTCATGTTCCCTTGGGGGAGTTCCTCTGTTTTTTTTTCATGTTGCCTGAATTTTTCTGTTGGTTTTCTTCATGTGTTTTTTCTTCTTGTTCACCTCCTTGTTGTCCTTTTTCCTTCTCACTTGCCACCTTTGTTTCAAACAGAAATCCTGGCTATTGATGACAATATGTTGCAATATATTGCAGGGACACCAGATGGTGCTGTGGTATTTTTAGAGACAGAAAGCACAGCCAGCAACCTCTGTGGTCCTTAGTTCTAAACTTTTTGGAACTTAGATCCAAACTTAGTTGCCTTCGGTGATTCCCTGATTTTTTTCTTAGCATCCAGACCCTGTAGTGTTGGGATCTTAAAGTTCACAAGAATCCTTCAGGAGCAGGTCTCATAGTGCCCCCTGACACCAGTTGTCATTGTATGTGGGAGTTCCTCAGCATGTCCCAAGAGTGGGGTTCTGATCTTGGCAGGCAGAATTAAGATGGCTGTTATTTAGGCCCTGCTAACACCTTCTGACAACCTTTCCACAATGGTAGCCCTGTTGATCACTGAGAGCACCTCAGTATGGGTGTCTTGCCATTCACCAGACCTGCGGCAAATCCGCTCCAACTAGCATTCAAACCTGGTTGCTGTCTACTGTTTGAGTCGGCCCACTCTTCCAAACTTCCCACTCAACATGCAGCTTCCCCAACAGCTGAAAACTCCAGAACATCTTGCTCCCATCCTGGGCCTCTGTGGGGGTGGGGGCAACTGACTGCAGCTGGTGGTAATCACTTGCCTAATTCATGATAGTTACACCACTCTGGATCATATCCTATATCCACCTCACCATCTCCTCACTGTGCTTTCTGTGCTATGACTCTAGGTAAGATCACCACACCAGGGATGGCTGGATTGTCTCTTTTTCCCCAGTCATTCTAAGAGAGCTCAGCTGACTCATCCTTCTGGTCCACCATCTTGCTCTGCTCCCCAGACAGAAGACGTTTTGCTCTCTCCTCACATGGTGGTGCTGTCTCCTCACATGTGTCCTTAAAGATGGCATATATCCTGTTTTAATTAATATTTTAGTTTTTAAAATGACTTTCTTTGTTCTGGCACCAGAGAAGTTCTTTTTTCATATAAGTTTATCAATACACTATTTTTGGATAGATTGATTGGTTGGTTGATTTTTATTACAAATTAATATGAGGGTACAAACCTTTAGGTTACATTGTTCTCACTTCCAGGGTATAGTTACAGTTGTGAAAGAGCCCCTGAATCATTTAAAAATATTTCATTTGTAGTTTAGAGAGAAAAGATTTTCATGTTAATCTAATTCATTATTTTTGCTGGGTAACTCACATATAAACTTGTGTGACTCCTTTACTCACATACCATCCACCTTTATTGAGGCGTTACCCTCAGTGAGAAAATGACTTGTTCCAAGAGGGAACTTTTTGGCACCACAAAGTGTTTAGCTCTCACCGCAAGGAAATGTGCCTAATCCAAAATCTGAAAACTCTACAATTAAGGAAGAAAGTTGCTGGTGATAGCCTGAGGAAAGGTGGTAGCTGTGTGATTTTTTAACTGTACCATTCATATAAAATAAAAATGTTAATCTATGTAATTCTTATATTATGTATTATTTCCTTTATAGGTGATAATTCTAAAGAGAAATAAAATACATAAGTTGGGAGTATCTGAACTCAACTTTTGGGTAAGTTTCAATGTTTTCAACACAATTTCTTTAAATTCTATTTTTTTCTATAAAGTGAATACAGATAATATGCTCTAAAACTCTAATTTATAGTTAATAAATAAGTAGCTACTGTAATAGCTTTTAGCTAAGGTAGGAAAAACTCCTTAGCAAAGACTATAAATAATTTTCAAGAAATTAGTTCACTTATTCAATACTACTCTCAGATCCTTTTTCCTTTACTTTTCTTTTTTTCTTTTTTTTTTTTTTGTAAGACAGAATTTATTCACAGAAAAGAAAGAAAAGAATACAGAAAACATTAAGGCATCTGTTAGAGGGAGAAAATTCTAGTGGGGAGAGAGAAGCTCTCTCCGTTTCTCTCCC
>CAUYON010130903.1:0-10243 GCA_963573935.1 Arctocebus calabarensis | reverse complement strand
CCCTGGATAGAGTGCTATGGCATCACAGCTCACAGCAACCTCCAATTCCTGGGCTCAAGCGAGTCTCTTGCCTCCACCTCCCAAGTAGCTGGGACTACAAGCGCCTGCCACAACACCCAGCCATTTTTTGGTTGCAGCTGTCATTGACGTTTGGCAGGTTCTGGCTGGATTCGAACCCGCCAGCTCAGGTATATGTGGCTGGTGCCTTAGCCCGTTGAGCCACAGGCGCCGAGCCCAAACAGAAATATTTTGATCGTACTGTTAGAGATAGCCTTCATGGCATTTTCTTAATCACTATATGAAGACATAGATATTCTACATTTAATAAGTTCACCAATACTCTACTAAGATGCACTGTACGTGTGATCCCACCAATTGCTCTCCCTCCACCCCTCTTACCTCCTCCCCTCCCCTCCCTTTCCCTTTTCCCTGTATTCTTGTGCTATAATTGGGTTTTAGCCTTCATATTGTGGCACATTTCTTAAACTGATCAAAGCTATCAAACCCACAGCTAATATTTTACTGAATGGAGTGTTGTTTTATTACTATCTCTCAAACTAGACTCTAATCAACATAAACACATCAGTTTTCAACATAATGTTTCAAAAATTCTTGATGTTATTATAAAAAAAATTCTCGCTGTTGTTGAACTCATGAGTTAAATGAATAAATGAAGATTAATTAGATAACTGATTTACCTTTAAATTATGAATTCACTTTTAAATTATTTACATTATTACTATTATTTTGAGACAGAGCCTCAAGCTGTCACCCTGGATAGAATGCTGTGGCATCACAGCTCACAGCAACCTCCAATTCCTGGGCTCAAGCGAGTCTCTTGCCTCTGCCTCCCAAGAAGCTGGTACTACAGGCGCCTGCCACAAGGCCCGGCCACTGTTGTTTTTTTTTTTTTGGTTGTAGCCATCATTGTTGTTTGGCGGGCCTGGGGCTGGATTTGAACCCGTCAGTTCAGGTGTATGTGGCTGGTCCCTTAGCCCATTGAGCCACAGGCACTAAGCCTCACTTTTAAATTAAAATGTCCCACCCTGAGATATCACCAAACCCCAGTGAGAATAGCCCACATCAGAAAGTCTCAAAGTGGCAGATGCTGGCGTGGATGTGGAGAGAAGGGAACACTTTTTTTTGGAGACAGAGCCTCAAGCGAGTCTCTTGCCTCCACCTCCCAAGTAGCTGGGACCACAGGCGCCTGCCACAACGCCTGGCCATTTTTTGGTTGCAGCTGTCATTGTTGTTTGGCGGGCCTGGGCTGGATTTGAACCCGCCAGCTCAGGTGTACGTGGCTGGCGCCTTAGCCCGCTGAGCCACAGGCGCCGAGCCCAGAGGGAACATTTTTACATTGCTGGTGGGACTGCAAACTGATACAACCTTTTTGGAAGGAAGTATGGAGAACTCTCAAAGAACTCAAGCTAGACCTCCCATTTGATGCTGCAATCCCATTACTGGGCATCTACCCAGAAGGAAAAAAATCCTTTTATCATAAGGACACTTGCACTAGACTGTTTATCACAGCTCAATTTACAATTGCCAAAACCTGGAAACAGCCTAAATGCACACCAAACCAGGAATGGATTAACAAGCTGTGGGATATGTACACCATGAAATACTATTCAGCCATTAAAAAAATGGAGACTTTGCAGCCTTTGTATTAACCTGAATGAAACACATTATTCTTAGTAAAGCATCACAAGAATGGAGAAGCATGAATCCTATGTACTCAATTTTGATATGAGGACAATTAATGACAATGACACAGTGGGGTGGGGGAAGGGGACAGCAGAGAGAGGAGGAGGGAGGAGTGGGGGAAAGGAAGAGCAGACAGAGGGGGTGGAGTCTTGGTATGTGCCACACCTTTTGGGGGCAAGACATGTTTGTAAGAGAGACTTTACCTAACAAATGCAATCAGTGTAACCTGGTTTCTTGTACCCTCAATGAATCCCCAACAATAAAAAAAAAAAAAGGAAGAAACAGAGTGAGGACGATTTCAAGGAAGGGGTGTTTTTTTGTTTTTTTTTTTAGAGACAGAGTCTCACTTTATTGCGCTTGGTAGAGTGCTGTGGCGTCACAGCTCATAGCAACCTCCAACTCCTGGACTCAGGTAATTCTCTTGCCTCAGCCTCCTGAGTAGCTGGGACTACAGGCACCCACCACAATACCCAGCTATTGTTTTTTTTTGTAGAGACAAAGTCTCACTTTATCACCCTCGGTAGAGTGCCGTGGTGTCACACAGCTCACAGCAACCTCCAACTCCTGGGCTTAGGCGAGTCTCTTGCCTCAGCCTCCCGAGTAGCTGGGACTACAGGCATCCACCACAACGCCCGGCTATTGGCTATTTTTCTGTTTTGCCGTTCAGCTGAGGCCGGGTTTGAACCCGCCACTTTTGGTATATGGGGCCGGCGCCCTACTCGATGAGCCATAGGCGCCGCCCCCCAGCTATTGTTTTTGTTGCAAAACAAAACAATAGCTGTTTGTTTTGGCAGAGCTAGGTTCGAACCCGCCACCCTCAGTATAGGGAGCCGGCACCCTACCCACTGAGCCACAGGTGCCACCCTCTTTTTTTTTTCTTTATTGTTTGGAATTCATTGAGGGTACAAAGAATTAAGTTATACTGATTGCATTTATTACAGTCCCTCTTACAATTGTGTCCTGCCCCCAAGAGGTGTGCCATACATCATCAACCCCCATCCCACCCTCCCCTCTCCTCACTCATTCCCCTACACACCCCCCCCCTTGTATTAGCTCATCTGCTCCCTTCATATTAGAATAGACTACATTGGAATTGGATTATTGTTTCTCCATTCTTGTGATGCTTTACTAAGAAGAATGTGTTGCACCTCCATTCAGGTTAATACCAAAGATGTGAAGTCTCCACCTTTTTTTTGTTTTGTTTTGTTTTTGAGACAGAGTCTCAAGCTATCTCCCTGGGTAGAGTGCTATGGCATCACAGCTCACAGCAACCTCCAACTCTTGGGCTTAAGTTATTCTCTTGCCTCAGCCTCCCAAGTAGCTGGGACTATAGGCACCTGCACAACACCCGGCTACTTTTTTTTTTTTGAGACAGAGCCTCAAGCTGTTGCCCTGGGTAGAGTACTGTGGCATCACAGCTCACAGCAACCTCCACCACCTGGGCTCAAGCAATTCTCATGCCCCTACCTCCCAAGTAGCTGGGACTACAAGCACCTGCCACAACACCCAGCTATTTTTTGTTGCAGCCATCAGTTGTTTGGCAGGCCCAGGCTGTATTCGAAACTGCCAGCTCAGGTGTATATGGCTGGTGCCTTAGCCACTTGATCCACAAGTGCTGAGCCATCACTGGGCTGTTTTTTTTTTTTTTGTAGAGACAGAGTCTCACTTTATTGCCCTCGGTGGAGTGCTGTGGCGTCACACAGCTCACAACAACTTCCAACTCCTGGGCTTAGGCGATTCTCTTGCCTCAGCCTCCTAAGTAGCTGGGACTATAGGGACCTGCCACAACGCCCGGCTATTTTTCTGGTTTTGCAGTTTGGCCGAGGCCAGGTTTGAACCCGCCACCTTCGGTACATGGGGCTCGCGCCCTACTTGATGAGCCACAGGCGCTGCCCAACCCGGCTATTTTTTGATTGTAGTTATCATTGTTGTTTGGCAGGCCCGGGCTGGATTTAAACCTGCCAGCTCTGATGTATGTGGCTGTCGCCCTAGCCACTTTAGCTACAGGTGCTGGGCCAAGTCTCCACCTTTTTTAATGGCTGAATGAACTAAAGCTGCTTCTCATCTGAAGCCCAAAGGTTGAGCGGTTCTGCTTTCTCAGGATCACTTGTCTTCCAACCAGTGTCCCTGAACAAAGGTAAATACCTGTGGCTCTAATAAACACATCTTTTTTGCTGTTGTTCCTAGTAGTTTTCTTCCCATTGTACCGTAATTCATCCTTCCTCATAGCATGTACTCAAAAGAGTCACATTTATTCTTGGTTGTATGCATTGCTTTCTAGTTTTCATAGATTCCTACTAAACTCTAAGCTCACCAGGTAACAGCCTACTAATTCAGATGCTCAACCTTTTATATTTCATGAGAAGCTACAGAAAATATGCTTAGCTTTGGAAGTTTTCTGCACCCCAACCACCTCTACTTCTGAATGGAAGATATGTCATTATAGGAAAGAACATGAGGTTTATTTATTTATTTTTTCTGAGAGTGTCTCATTCTGTTGCTGTGGGTAGAGTGCTGTGGCATAATCATAGCTCACAGCAACCTTAAACTCTTGGGCTCAAGCCATCATCCTCTTGCCTCAGTCTCCCAGGGAGCTGGGACTACAGGTGCCTGCCAACATGCCCCACTAGTTTTTCTGTTTTTAGTAGAGATGGGTTCTCGCTCTTGCTCAGGCTAGTCTCCAACTCCTGAGCTCAAGTAATTCACCCACTCCGGTCTCCTAGAATGCTAGGATTATAGGTGTGAGCCACCATGTCTGGCCGAACATAACAGTTTAGAGTTAAACTGACCTGGGTTTGATTTCCAACTCCCTAACTTCAGTGACTTGGCCTCTCTGAACCTGTACAGAGTGTGCCCATAGCACAATGGTTATGGCGCCAGCAATATACACTGGGTTTAAACCCAACCTGGGCCAGCTAAATAACGACAACTGCAACAAAAAAAATAGCTGGGCGTTGTGGTGGGCACCGGTAGTCCCAGCTACTTGGGAGGCTGAGGCTAGAGAATCACCTAAGTCAAAGGAAAAAAAAAAAAAAGAAGAAGAAAAAGAGAATCACCTGAGCCTAAGAGTTTGAGGTTGCTGCAAGCTGTGACACAATGGCACTCTACCGAGGGCAACATACTGAGACTCTGTCTCAAAATAAGTAAATAAATAAAATAAAATGTTGTTTGAGCTGTGTACTTAATACTGACACACCTAGACACTCTAACAATGTCAGGTCTCTTGAGTTAGGGTTTTAGGTCATGGAACCATCTCTGGCTTTGGAAAATCTGCTATGCTAGATTTCTGGTAGGAGATGGCATTAAGACCAGCATTTCCCTCTTGACTATGCTATTACTTTCCTCCAAGGTTTTGTCTCTTCCTTTTTTTTTTTTTTTTAATTTTTGAGACAGAGCCTCAAGCTGTCGCCCTGGGTAGAGTGTCGTGGCATTACAGCTCATAACAACCTCCAATTCCTGGGCTCAAGCGAGTCTCCTGCCTCCGCCTCCCAAGTAGCTGGGACTACAGGCACCCGCCACAACCCCTGGCCATTTTTGGTTGCAGCCGTCATTGTTATTTGGCGGCCACGGCTGCATTCGAACCCGCCAGCTCAGGTGTACGTGGCTGGTGCCTCAGCCCATTGAGCCACAGGCGCTGAGCCTACCTAGTTGCTTTTAAGGGTCAAATTAATTAACAGATGTGAAAAGCTTTCTTAAACTGAAAGTCTGTTACAAAAGTAAGTGAAGGGTTCAGTGCTCATAGCACAGTGGTTATGGTGCCAGCCATGTACACCAAGGGTGGCAGGTTTGAACCTGCCACGTACACCAAGGGTGGCAGCTAAACACCAATGACAATTGCAACAACAACTAAAAAAGTAGGCGGGCATTGTGGCAGGGGCCTGTAGTCCCAGCTACTTGGGAGGCTGAGGCCAGAGAATCACGTAAGCCCAGGAGTTGGAGGTTGCTGTGAGCTGTGATGCCATGGCACTCTGTCAAGGGCCACATAGTGAGACTCTTTCTTAAAAAAAAGTAAGTAAAGACTATACTGCTAATAAGGGCATTGTGTGGAGCAAATAGTAGGTAGTATGAGCAATCTCAGAACTTCTCTAGCGCAAGCCAACCTTTATTCAAACCATTTAGGAGATATAGATATGCCTGAGACATTAAGTTTAGACAGCAATAACTTTGAAATTAACATAAAGGTGTGTATATGTTTGTTTTAAAAACAACCATAATCTTGAGGTTTCTGGAGTGTTTTAAGTCAGCCTTGAATGCTTTCAAATTACAATACAAACACTTCTGGTAGCTTTGCAATTACATTTTACTCTGCCAGAATTTGAGAGTCTTAATTCTGAGCCAGCCATGGTGAAAGTATTAATGCCTTTTATTGTATGCATTTTTCAAAAATGCTTTCACCTCTACATTCTTATTTGATCTTTGATATAGGTAGCCTCATTTGATACAGAAGGAAATTGAGGCTTATAAAAATTAGAAAATGATGAGTCTGAGAGCTAAATGGTGAGTTGAGACTCTCAGCTGAGTGCTTTCTTCAGTAAGGGTTCCATGAATTGGCTTCAGACCTTTTGTATTTTTGCATGTTTCTAAGGAAAGGCTACAGAGCTTTTATCAGATGCTCAGAAAATCACTTTTGACTCCATAAAGATTAAGATGGTGATCTCTTGGCTCTGGACACCTTGCTACTCTGTGACACTTTAGGGACAGTGTTACTGCACTTTCTCTTTTGGGTTATATCTCTCTCCAGAGAATAGTAGTCCATCGGCATACTTTGGGTCTTCCAAATTGCAGCTGTTCACAGTTAGTCCTGAGAGTGCTTAACACAGAAGTGATTTGTCATTTGCTGCTGAGATGTAAGAGGCAGTCACTTAGTGAATGAGGCTTACACCCTTCCCAACGGCTCCATTTAGCAATCCAGTTTAACTGCGGCCTTGTGGTTCTCTCTGTCAAATGGGAAGAATTCTTTGTTTGGGTGGTTTTCTTGGAATTGGCAAGTTTAAAAGCCTTAGTGCTTTTTTTTTTTTAAGTTTCATTTATTTTATTCTCTTAACTTTTTTTATTAAATCATAACTGTGTACATTGATGCATTTATGGGGTATAATGTGCTGATTTTTATATACAATTTGGAATGCTTACATCAAACTGGTTAACAGCCTCTCAGTGCCTTTCAAAGGGCAATATAGCTGGATTCTGTCTCCCTTTCCCCCCATTTTATATTATCATCACTGTATTTAGAAGGTATTTCATCCCATCTATGCAAAGGGGTAATTATTCAGTACAAAAATACAACAGTTTGTTTTCTAATTGAGAATACTGCAGTTCAGAGAGATTAAATGTTATTCTTAGAATTCTTAGATATTAATATTTTCAGGCAGACAAGAAAGATAAATTAGACCCCTATGATCCCTAGTTAGTCGGCTATATCCTGAAGAATCCTGCTTGCTAAATGTATGCTATTTTTAAACAGGTTGGAGGGTTTCAGTTAGGAGGCTGGACAGTATGAAATACTAACTAGAATTATCTTTCTGCCTCCTGGAATACTTGACTTTGAACTTGGAGAGAAACTCTGAATCCATCAGGGCCCTCCCCTTCTCATCAGTAAATAGGGAAACTTCCAAGTGCCTTTCTGGGTTCTTTGGCCACTGCATAGGAGTGCGGAGAGACCTCAAGGAATGAAATTTCAGATGAAATGCCAAGAAATTGAGCATCTTAGAAGAGAGTCTCCACAGTAAAGCTGTTGTGTATCATGACATCACATTAGGAAGAGCAGCCACATTGTCCTCATTTTAGCAAAGCAAACATTCCTAACATAATTTATTCTTATGTATTTTTCCTCTTTTTCTATAGGTATTATTTCGATTGATCACATTTGTCTTGAATGCATTTATCCTTCGCTTCCTGTCAAAAGAAATTGTTGGCGTGGTGAATGTAAGGTAAGGGGGGATACATCCCGGCACTGCTCACAGCTCACAGCTCAGATCAGGTTTTCTTCAAACTCTCTACCTATGTGTCGCCCTCAGGTTTTAGAATCATGGACCTCTATCAGAAGCAGAGTGTTCTAGCAATGAGCTGAGGAGGAGTATGCAAGGGTGGGGGATGTGTAGGGGTGGGGAATGAGCAGATGATGTTGCTTTTAATGGACCCATAGAGTGTTTTCCATTAGCAGCCTCCAAATGCACATTTCTCTGCCAGCTGTTCTGGTTTTCCTACTCTTAGAACCCAGGAGAAGAGTGGGAGTAATTCGTTGCAAACCCTTTCTCAAGTATAATACTGTGTTCATGTCCTGCTGACAGCAAAGGAAGCAGGGATTCTGCAGTTCGTGAGGATGTGCTTTATAATTGCAGTGCTGGAGCAGCCACCTTCCTCCCCTCCTCAGTGCTTTTATAGTTGGGGTGTAATGATTGGGATGAGAGCTTGAGTTCTCGTCATTAGTTTCTTGGAGGCTCTTGGAAATCTGACTTGCTTTGTCTTTTAGACTCTGCTTGTTTCTTTTGCTATCCTTCCTTCTGCTCAGGGACACCCACGCATATTTTGTATTCATAAATGACACAAAGTTTATGAAATGATGTGAGAACTCAGAATAGCTCAGCTTTTCAGGTGTGTCTTCATGTCCGGATAAACAAAACAGTATGTTCTAGATAGCATTTCATGTCTAATACTTAACAAGCATATGCTCTTGACTTAGTTCTCAAAGTTTAGTGATAATTCTCAAACTTTGTTTATTTATTTATTTATTTTTGAGACAGAGCCTCAAGCTGTCACCCTGGATAGAGTGCTGTGGCATCATCACAGCTCATAGCAAACTCCAATTCCTGGACTCAAGCAAGTCTCTTGACTCTGCCTCCCAAGTAGCTGGGACTACAGGCGCCCGCCACAACGCCCGGCCATTTTTTGGTTGCAGCTGTCGTTGTTTGGCAGGCCCAGGCTAGATTCGAACCCGCCAGCTCAGGGGTACGTGGCTGGTGCCTTAGCCCACTGAGCCACAGGCACCGAGCCAATTCTCAAACTTTGATGGGCAAAAGAATCTTCTGGGGAATATTGCACTCGGTAAGGTTGAGGAAGGGTCAAAGAATCTTCATTTTTTTTCACCAGCTCTTCAAGTAATTTTGAAGCCAGGATCAGACTTTGAGAAATACTGCTTTAAAAGCAGGGAGGAAGAAGGTTAAATCCTCGTAGGGGCTTAGACTTTTCTCCCCATGCAGCCTTCCCAAGATTGGCAGGTAGGTCTCTGTCTGACAGCCTAGTCTGGCCTGTGCCCCCTGCTTAAGGTGTGGTTCTATCTCCTTTGCAATGGTTGACAGAGGGACTGGGTAGCAGGATGATCCCTGGACAACCTCAGAGACCTGAACCCTGGGCCATTCCCACTCTGGTTTCATCTGGGCCACTGCCTGTTGAGGAAGGAGGAACCTCAGCTACTCCTCACTAAGACACATGGAGGTTCTCACAGGTGCTGCCCACCTAGGAAGTACCTGGGCAAACCTTGCTGGTCCAGGTTGCATAGCCTCTGTGATGGTTTCCAGCCTTATTGCCTGTCTTGAGATTCTTTTGGCCAGAGCCTCTACTCAGTAAAGACTCAGTTTTTCTCACAGGGGCTGTTAGGTTAATAGTCTCAGTGTGACCAAAATGTCCCCTTGCTGTGCAGGGTCTTAGTTTTGTCCTTTTCTCCTCCTGGTGGTTAGAACCACATCTCTGCCTATAGCCATGGAGGCTGCCGCAGTTTGTATCCCAGATGTAACAGTAGGCACGCACACTCAGGTCTCCCTTGTTTGGCTCCTAACTATGTTCTAGTAGATCAGACTGTTAGGAGGTTGTGTAAGAGCCCATTGCCCTCCACATTACCACCAGTGGTTTATGTTTAAGACCTTATCTCCTCCCTGGGGCTGGAAAAATCCCAGTTCTCTCTGTGAAGAAACTAAAGGCCTTATTGATTTCTGCTTTTCCTTTATAGGCTAACACTGCTTTACTCAACCACCATCTTCCTGGCTAGAGAGGCCTTCCGCAGAGCATGTCTGAGTGGGGACACCCAGCGAGACTGGAGCCAGACCCTCAACCTCCTATGGCTCACGTGAGTTGTGTTTTGACAAGAGACAAGTCTCAGGAAGGCAAGTGTAGTGAGTGTTTTAAGTGAAACAGCAACACCTGCCTAAAGCTGAGTTGTCTCCAGATACAGTTTTGCAATGGGTTTCTAGGGGCTAGGCACGCAATAGGAAGATGAGAATGTCTGTGTTGAAGGAGGTTCTTGGTTCGTTTTCAGATTTCTGGGTGACCAGGAGCCAGGAGGAGATTCTGGGTTAGGGGTTCTGGACCAGGTTTCCAGCTCCCTTATGGAAGTTGTTTCTGATGGTAAGCGCTCTGGCCCTCATTTGGCCTGTGCCATTTTTTTTTTCCTAATTTTTATCCTATAGTATCTTTTTTTTTTTTTTTTTTTGTAGAGACAGAGTCTCACTTTATCGCCCTGGGTAGAGTGCCGTGGCGTCACACTGCTCACAGCAACCTCCAGCTCTTGGGCTTAAGCGATTCTCTTGCCTCAGCCTCCCGAGTAGCT
>CAUYON010130902.1:0-22506 GCA_963573935.1 Arctocebus calabarensis | reverse complement strand
CAGGCGTTGTGGCGGGCACCTGTAGTCTCAGCTACTTGGGAGGCGGAGGCAAGAGACTCGCTTGAGCCCAGGAATTGGAGGTTGCTGTGAGCTGTGATGCTACAGCACTCTATCCAGGGTGACAGCTTGAGGCTCTGTCTCCAAAAAAAAAAAAAAAAGAATCAGCAAACAAAAAATGGTAATGTTTTGTGTATTTTCCTCAATTTCAAAAAACATAATTTCCAAAAAGAATCATATGATACACCATTTTTGTACAATAAATTTTATTAAAGTTTGGATACATGTGCCACATCAAATGAACCATATGAATTTGTCATTTGGGGGGGTACTGAAAACAGTCAAGCATTGTCAATTTCATGTGGTTGAACTTGACAAAAAATTCACATCTTCCATGGTAATGGCCTAGACTTTAGCTTCAGGAAAATGATCATCTATGGTGAGGGGAGACAAAAAAATGGGGATTGGCTTTAATCACCAACATGTTGTTTCTTAAATAAAGAAAAATATATGAAGCAGAGGTAGCAAAATGTTGATGTTGTTTAGACCTAGTAATGTCTATAGCAGCATCGGTGTATTAGTTTCTGTAACTTGTTGTTTGGAATTTTTCTCTTTCTTTTTTTTTTTGAGACAGAGTCTCACTTTGTTGCCCCCAGTAGAGTACCATGGCATCATAGCTCATTGTAACCTCAAACTCTTGGACTCAAGCCTCAGCCTCCCAAGTAGCTGGGACTACAGACGCCCACCACAATGCCTTGCTGTTTTTAGAGATGGGGTCTTGGGATAGCTCAGCATGATCTCGAACCTGTGAACTCAGGCGATGCACCCACGTTGACCTCCCAAAGAGCTGGGATTACATGCATGAGTCACAGCATCTGACTTTGTTGGTTGGAATTTTTCATAAATAAAAGTAAAAATTAAAACAGTGCGTAAGATAAGTGAGCCCAGCTCATGTAGACGAGAGATTCAAGAAGCTCAGCTGGGAATTGAAGAAGTGGGGCCAAACTGGGGCCTCACTGGAGTCCCCTGCTAGCCTTTTGTCCCCATCAACCATACTTAGGTGTGCAGGCCTCTTCATGTCATCTCGCTGCAACTCAACTCTCTCGGCAAGTGAGAAGGGATTGTTTTGGCCACAGCTAAATGAAAAGTAGTAGGTTTGGGATTTGAACCCGACCCTGAGGAAGCAGGTGGGCTCCCACCTCCCTTCCCGCCACCCAGACCACATTTTGTCCTCCCTCTGCTCTCCTAGATTTCTCCCCCATGCTTCCGCCCCAGTGCACCAGGACTCCCACACCTGGGGGATATCAGTTATTATTATTTGTACTAGCCTGACTAGTATTCTCCTCTTGCCACTTTCTACATATTTTGTTTGCATTTTTCTCCCCACTGTTCCACATTTCAGGAAGGCAAAGTCCAAATTGGATGCTCTCTTTTAATCTATTTAATCCTAGAAAGGGACAATAGAGATCAAATTGCAAGAGATCCCATTTATTTTCTTTCTTTTTTTTCTGTTCTTTTTTGGTGACAGAGCACCCAGGCTAAAGTGCTGTGGTATCAGCCCGGTTCACAGCACCCTCAAGCTCCCGGGTTCAAGTAGTCCTTTGCCTCATCCTCCTGAGTAGCTGGGACTACCAGGTACCTGCCACAAAATGCCTGGCTAACAAACCCCCCTCCCCTTTTTTTTTTTCAAACAGAGTCTCACTCAGTTGCCATGGGGTTGAGTGCTATGGCATCATAGCTCACAGCAGCCTCAAACTCTTGGGCTCAAGTGATTTTCTTGTCTCAGCCTCATAAGTAGCTGGGACTACAGGTACCCACCACAACGCCCGGCTAGTTTTTCTGTTTTTAGTAGAGATGGGAGTGGGTCTCACTCTTGCTCTGTCTGGTCTTGAACTCTCGAGCTCAGGCTACCCACTCACCTCCCAGAGTACTAGGATTACAGGTGTGAGCCACTGTGCCTGGCCCAAATCCCATTTCTTAAAGGATTTCTAAGCCCCCTCGTTCCTTGATGCCACTAATTTATTGACTTCTACCTCAACCCTAGCCTCATCCTTTGTCCTGGTGGCTTTAGGGCTAGTTCATATACACCCAACTTTCTCGAGAGGAAGGATCGAGTTTGGTGGGTGGCACAGGGGAGGCGCAACTAGGTAGCACCAAGGGATGGCAATGCCAGAACAATGCCAATTTCATGGGTGTGTGCCTGTGCAGTCATACAATGTCCTGAACTCAGAATGCTCATAGAATACCCAGTGTCCCAAGTGCTCAGCGGCTGCCATTTTGAAATCCTTAATTCTTTTTGAAAAAGGGGCCCCATTTTTCTTTTTCTTTTTTTTTTTTTTTGAGACAGAGCCTCAAGCTGTCGCCCTGGGTAGAGTGCTATGGCATCACAGCTCACAGCAACCTCCAATTCCTGGGCTCAAGCGAGTCTCTTGCCTCCGCCTCCCAAGTCGCTGGGACTACAGGCGCCCGCCACAACGCCCGGCCATTTTTTTGGTTGCAGCTGTCATTGTTGTTTGGCGGGCCCGGGGGCTGGATTCGAACCTGCCAGCTCAGGTGTACGTGGCTGGCGCCTTAGCCCGTTAAGCCACAGGCGCCGAGCCAAGGGGCCCCATTTTTCATATTATATCGGGTCCCTCGAGTCATGTAGCAGGTCCTGCCTGGACAGCTGACAGGAGGAAGGGCACATGAGAAAGCAGGTGTGGAAGCTTGTGGCCTCTGTTTGGGGCCTGTTGAGTAGGAAGCATCCATTGGAGTCTGAGGCAGAAGGCAGCAGGATGTGCAACTGGAGCTTTGGAGAATTCTCCCCTTTTACCAGTTTCCTCTGTTTCCAGGTTAGCCTCCATTTTCCTCCTGCGGCTCATCCCTCAGTGTTGGGAAATCCCACTCATATCCACCTCCAACCCCTGGGCCCTTCCTATCAGCTTCACCAGGCAGCTCTCTACTTCACTACCCCAAGCAAGCCTGACACGTTCTCTTCTGCCTCTCTCTAAATTGCCATATCTCTCTTCCTTCTTGCCAAATTGTTTTTTTAAAAACTAGCTTTATTGAGACATAAATTGAATATCATATGATTTATTTATTTAAAGTGCAGAGTAAGACTGGACTTGGTGGCTCACGTCTGTAATGCTATTATTCTAGGAGGCGGAGGCGGGTGGATTGCCTGAGCTCACAGGTTTGAGACAAGCCTGAGCCAGAGCTAGACCTCGTCTCTAAAAATAGCCCTGCATTGTGGTGGGTGCCTGTAGTGCCAGCTACTTGGGAGGCTGAGGCAAAAGAATCACTTGAGACTAAGAGTTGTCACTGAAGGTGACAAAGTGAAACTTTGTCTCAAAAAATAAAATAAAATAAAAATAAAGTGCAGATTAAATGGTTTTTAGTATATTCACTGGCCTGGTGCAGTAACTCACACCTGTAATCCTAGCACTTTGGGAGGCTAAGGCAGGTGGGTCTCTTGAGCTTAGGATTTCAAGATCAGCCTGAGCAAGAACGAGACACTGTCTCTACTAAAAATAGAAAAACTAGCGGGCATAGTTTTGGGTGCCTGTAGTCACAGCTCCTCAGGAGGCTGAGGCAAGAGGATCTCTTGAGCTCAGGAGTTTGAGGTTGCTGTGAGCTATGATTTCATCGTACTCTATTCATGGTGACAGAGTGAGATGCTGTCTCAAAAAAAAAAAAAAATCAATAGGTGGCACCTGTGGCTCATAGGAGTAGGGCGCCAGTCCCATATGCTGGAGGTGGCAGGTTCAAACCCAGTCCTGGCCAGAAATTGCAAAAATAAATAAATAATAAACAAACAAATAAATAAATAAAGTATATTTACAGAGCTCTGCAACCATCACCACAAGCAGTTTAGGATGGCTTCGCCCCCCCACCGCCTTTGGCTATCACCCACTGCTCTCCACCTGCCAGCTCCACAACCACTGACCTGCTTCTGTCTTACGGCTTTGCCCATTCTGGACTCTTTTTTTGAATAATTGGAATCGTGTGCCCTAATAGGAGACCTTTTGAGTCTGGGTTCTTTCACTTAGCACAATGATTGAGAGTTCATCCATGCTGTAGCATGTGTCCACGCTTCATTTCTTCTTGTGGCTGAATAATGTTCCATTGTGTAAACAGACGTGATGTTTGCCAGTTCCTCAGTTGATGGATTCAGAGCAAGGTTTCCTGCCTTGCTCCCACCTCACTCTCAGCCCTGAGCAATTCTGTAAACGGGAATTCTGTGGATGCCCCTTCGTGGCTGGGGGACTCGTCCTGCTCTGGGCCTCATTTCCTCCTTTGTGAAATGAGGATGTTTTTTCTTTCCAGCATTGTGGGAGGTGTGGCAAAGTGGCCTGGCCTACCTAAGGCACTCTGTGGGCAGCCATGACCCTAGGCTGAGGGTGTGCGGACATGCACCACTTTCCTCCTTGCTGCTTTCCGGTCAACATCTGAGCTCAGGGGTCTTTGATGAGAGTCAGGCTGAAGGGGGAAGAAATAGAAAGGAAAGAAGAAACAGGTATTGGGGAGCACAGGAGGACCTAATCAAAATGATATAAGTGAGAACAATGAGACAGAAGAAGGAACTGCACAGCATGTACAGTTTAGGGTTTAGAGTACAGGCAGGAAGAGCGGGGGGTGGGGGTCTGGAATCTGAAGAGCTGTATTTCCTGCCATGTCCAGATCATTTGCTCCTTAGTCATTGGAACTGGGTTCCCTCCTTTGTAAAATGGACCAGGAATCTGCAACATAGTTGCCTACCAGTAAGGAAATGGCTTGAGTGCATGTGCACACCACTGTGTAAAGCATTTCCCAAGGGCTCTCCACAGCTGCCTGGTATCTCCAGTGCCTCAAGGCAGGACTTGGTTAAGACCTAAAGAACATGGATACCTTGTCCACTCTACCAAGCAGTGGCCTGGAGCTGCTTCAGGCAGGGACCCACCTTTCTCAGTGGACTGGAGGCCTCTAGGACCCAGGGGATCTGACACTGTTCATCATTCATTCATTCAACAAATTCTACAATCTACTTCTTGCAGGGCACTGTGCCATGACTAAGTCGTGGAGCCCACAGAACCCTCAAGGAGCTCTGGGAGCATGGTGAGTTGGCCACCCAGAGGCACACCTAGATATAAAGTGCTGCTGCCCTGTGTCACCTGTGACTTGATATACTTCTTGCCTTTCCTGGGCAGATTGACTTCTGGTAAATCTCTGTTCATGATCTCCAGGGCTTGCTAAGCTAATTCCTTGTATATACTGGGATTTCTTTATGCTTTGCTCAAAGAATTAGCATAGTGGCAGTGCTCTCAGGAGAGTCTCAAGAGATATCTGATGAGTGAGTACAAATATGAACAAATGGAATACAAAGAGAGATGGTATGTTTTGTGTCCTCTCATGCAGTAATGCCTAGAAGCAATGCAGAAGCCATGAATTAGGCTAGGAGGGCTTCCAGGAGTATGTGACTCTTGTCTTGGGGGATGAGTTAGAGTATGCCGAAGCAAGTACGTCCTCAGTGTAGAGAACAGCATTTGCAAAAGTATAAAAAGGCCTGAGTGATGAGAACTTCCTAGTGGCTGAGTGGGTGTGGGATGGTGATGGTGAAGTGAGTGATGGACAGTAGAAGAGACAGATGGGAGGGTGGAGGCAGAATAAGGTTTTAAACAGTATAAAGAGAAAAAAGTAGAAAGATCACTCAATCTTGACACTCAAAGACAATCACTATAGATACAGATTAAGTTTTTAATAGACTTTGTATGTTTTATTATACTTGTTGAGACAGTCTCAGTTTGTCACCCTTGTAGAATGCTGTAGCGTCATAGCTCACAGAAACCTCCAACTCTTGGACTCAAGCGATTCTCTTGCCTCAGCCTCCCAAGTAGCTGGGACTATCGGCATTCACCACAAGGCCTGGCTATTTTTAGAGACAGGGTCTCACTCTTGCTCAGAATGATCTGGAACCCTTGAGCTCAGGACATTCCACCCTCCTTGGCCTCCCAGAGTGCTAGGATTACAGGTGTGAGCCACCATGCCTGACCTATATGTTTTGTTTAAAAAAAACAGACTATATATGCAGTGCTTTCTATTTCTATGTATAGGAGTTAATTTGTTTTATACAGATTTTTAGATTTTTTCTCCCCGTCCTTTTTTTTTTTTCAAGAAGTTAACTCTGGTGCTATGTGGGGAGAAACGCGGAGGACAAAGAACACTTAAAAGAGAAATTGCCACCATAACCAGCTGGACGATGCGGGACACCGCTAGAGCGGTGGGATAGGGAGGAGAGGTGGGGTGGCTTCCCCAGGTAAAGACGCGTGCACACGGAGACCCGTTGTGTTGTGCACAGAGAGCAGTCGCGCTGACTCACAGGTTTCTGGCTTAGGAAACAGAGCAGCTGGTGATAACCTTTAAGAGCGGAGCAAGTTTGTATCACCTTAGGTTTGTGCGGAAGGGTCCCGCGGGCAGTGGTCTCGTGCACTGCTCTCCAAAGTACCCCATTACTGTCTGGGGCACCTGCGAGGTGCCAGGTGGTGGTCGGAGGTGGGGGAGCGCGAGCGCTTCTGGGACATCTAGACTCTAAGTCCGATGCAAGGGGCCTTGTCAGCCCCTTGTCTCTCCCCTTGCAGGGGGTGTAGCACCTGGGTCCCTGTCGCTTCTTTTTGGGAACAGGAGCTTGGCAGCCCCATTTCTCCCTCACTGTACATAGGGAGCGGGAGCAGGTCCCCACTCCGCCACTTCCCGCCTCGGGGACTTTGGGGAAGTTGTACGACCCCTCCTGCCTCAGTTTCCCAAGATGTACACGTTTGTCCGCGAACCCAAGGGCGGTCTGTAACCACCAGGGGCCATTCCACATCAGTGGCACGCGGAGAGCGGTGGTGGCACGCCCTGGGCTGGGGTCGCCCCGGCCGTCCCTGCCCAACGTCGCAGAGGGGGGTCGCGGGACACCCAGGGTGGTGAGGAACTGGCAGGAGGCAGAGATGTCCTAAGCATACCGGCGGGCCCCGGGCCGGCGCCTACTCGGCACTTCAGGACCCAGCCCGCGGCCAGTACGCAGCTCCTGGAGCACAGTGGGCCCCGGAGCCCCGGTCCTTGCTGCCGGGTATCTGTCAAGAACAAAAGTGGCGGCTCAGCTCCCCGCCGTGGCGCTGGGCAGACCAGGCCGGCACCCGCTCCCGCCGCCCGACGAACGCCGGCCGCGCCTTCGGCCCTTCCGCCCGAGTGCGCTCGGCTCTTTCCGCCGCGGCCGGCGCAGGTGGAGGGGGCGGGGCGGGGGCCGTGCGTGGTGACGCCGCGGGGGGGGTGACGCAGTAGCGTGCCCCGCCCCCTCCCCCTCCCCGTTCAGGCTCTGGAAAGAGAAGAAAAAAAACTTTCTTTTTTTTTTAATTGAGGAATCAACAGCCGCCATCTTGTCGCGGACCCGACCGGGGCTTCGAGCGCGATCTACTCGGCCCCTCCGGTCCCGGGCCCCACAACCGCCCGCGCACCCCGCTCCGCCCGGCCGGCCCGCTCCGCCCGGCCCTCGGCGCCCGCCCCAGCGGCCCCGCTCGCCTCTCGGCTCGGCCTCCCGGAGCCCGGCGGCGGCGGCGGCGGCGGCGGCAGCGGCGGCGGCGGCGGCGGAACGGGGGGTGGGGGGGCCTCGGCGGCGGCGGCGGCGACCCCGCTCGGAGCATTGTTTTCCCTTACGGCTGCGGCGGCGACGGGCCGCGGGCGGGGAGCAGAGCCCGGCGCCCTCTCGTCGTCGGGCCGCGAGCGAATTCATTAAGTGGGACGCGGGGGGGGGGAGCGAGGCGGCGGCGGCGGCGGCACCATGTTGCCGGGGCCTGCCTGAGCCGCCCGGCCGGGCGCCGTCGCTGCCAGCCGGGCCCGGGGGGGCCGCCGGGCCGCCGGGGCGCCCCCGCCGCGGAGTGTCGTGCTCGGGAGGCGGGCAGGGGATGAGGGGGCCGCGGCCGGCGGCGGCGGCAGCGGCGGCGGCCGGGGGCGGGCGGTGAGCGCTGCGGGGCGCTGTTGCTGTGGCTGAGATTTGGCCGCCGCCTCCCCCACCCGGCCTGCGCCCTCCCTCTCCCTCGGCGCCCGCCCGCTCGCGGCCCGCGCTCGCTGCTCTGCTTAGCAGCCGGCCGGGCCCCCGACCCCCGCCCGGGCCCTCGCCGGTCCCGCCGCCCGCGCTTGGGGCTGTTTTCGCGAGCAGGTGAAAATGGCCGAGAACTTGCTGGACGGACCGCCCAACCCCAAACGAGCCAAACTCAGCTCGCCCGGCTTCTCGGCGAATGACAGCACAGGTGAGGAGGGGGTCCATGGACCCGCCATCTGTCCCCCCAGCGGGGAGTGCTCGGGCGTCTAGGGGTCGCGGTCGCCGAGACCGGAGCTCGGGAGCGGGTATGCGGAGCAGGCCCTGCAGCCCCTCCGCCTCGATCGCCGCCGGAGGGCTGGAAGTTTGTCGCAAGACTGTCACTGGGCCCGAGAGGGGCAGCACATGCTTGGGTGGACTGGCCTTCTCCGGAGTTTAGTAGTCCTCTTCGCGTGGAAGCCGAAAGGCACTCCTAGACTAGGAAAAGTAAAGCAGAGCGTGTAGATTTTGTTTGATAGTGCCCTACACATCCATCTGCTGCCGTCTGTTGGCACAACGAGCGTGTCTGTCTAGAGGAATGACAGCGGAGGGACCCCTTAATGGTTAGGGAAGATAAGGCGAAGGGTAACGCGGTGTGTTTCTGAATTGTCTCCATTCACAGCGCTGCGACCGGAGGACGCTCACAGTTTGTGAGTTAATGACTGAAGTTTCCGAGAATGTGTTCCTTGGAAAGATGCTTAGAAGTTAATTTGAAAACTTTTTCTTTTTGGACAGCTAGTCATTCCTTTTTTCAGAACCCCAAACTTAGCAAGATGTCAGCAAAGTTTCTGTGATGTGTCTCATTTACTTGTATAACTTTAGAAGAAAATTAAAAGCAATTTTTAAAATATATTTTAAATACATACCGAATCCATTTGAGCTTGAGTTGCTTTTATAGTACACAAAAAATTATGTCAAGGGATGTAGGCATTCCAATTTTTCAAAACAAAATAGCAAAATACTGAATCTTCTGTTTTTTTCTTTCGTTTAGCAGTATCCCTGGAAACTTTCTCAGGTGCTCATATATTAGGTGCCTAAGAGAAGTATTTTACGTTTCTGTTCATTTAATGATGCTTTTTCCTGAGCTGGTTCAGGGTAACACGAGCTTGTTGTTATTTCCTCTTTCAGAGATCTCCTTTGCAGTAAAAACTTTTGTGCTGCTGCGAACAATTAGGTCGATAGCACAGCTTGCATTTGTCTAGTACAGTTTTGTAGTAGCAGCATCTGAAAATGTTTCTAATGAATGGGTCCACACTGAATTAACATTGCTGCCTTTAGATTTGCCTTAGACAAGGCTGTGCAACTTGTGGAAATATTTCTGTGATGGACCACTAGTGCATTCAAGATCTATTTCTACTATTGAAATAAAACTTGAATTTTGTGGCTTCAGTTTGAATACAATTCCTGAAATCCAGTTATGAAAAGTAGCACTTAATTTAATCCAGTATTAATTTATGTAGAAGTGAGAGAAACTAAAAAAGTCAGTAAGATTCTTGTCTAGCTAAAATTTGTTGAACTGTGGGGAGGAGTGAATAAGTTTCATGGTTTGTAAAAGTTACTAATAATGCTTTTCCTTTTTATATGCTTTTCTTTTTAACAGATAAAAAGTTGGGTTTGACATTTTATAAAATTAACATTTTGAAGTGAGAAATTTGGAAACTACAATAGTTTAAATGCCCTTTTGCTGCAAAAGTCTCCATTGCTTTGTTAATCTTGCCATGTATGAGAGTAGATAATACCAGGCAAGTTCAGCTTTGACACTTGTCCTCTGAAACTGATAACTTGAATGGTGTTGCAGCTTAGCTATTGTTGAATGAAGTTATTGTAGATTTTGTCTTAAAAGGTGGGACGAGTTAGTAATACAAGACAAAAAGGCTTGTCCTTCTACATACATCTAACTGTTTCTAAGATGAAGCCCAAAGGAAGGCCTTGTTAGGGGTAATTTCTGTTATTGGATGGTTAGATATTTAATGTTCTATTAATCATAACAAAGCTCATCAGAAAGGATTTTTCGCACTTAAAACCACTTGTTTCCCTTCATTCCCAATTTTAACCATTATCAGGCACGGAGACTCTTTTACTTGTCCAAACGTGGGATTAAAAAGTCATTTTGTAATGGCTCTGATTTAGGTAATCTAAAGAATAAAATCATGCTTAATTGGGTCCTTGGTTACACATTTATCACTATCACATTATTGTGAAAAGGTCTATCAGTGTGGGGGACCATGGAAGGGATCATTGTCAAGCACATTAAACAAGGAACAACTTTGTCTGGAGTAATTGCTAGTCCAAGATACTGAGTAATGAAATAGAGATTTTTTTTTTTTTTTTTTGTGGAGACAGTCTCACTCTATCGCACTCGGTGGAGTGCGGTGGAGTCACAGCTCACAGCAACCTCCAGCTCTTGGGCTCAAGCGATTCTCTTGCCTCAGCCTCCCAAGTAGCTGGGACTACAGGCGCCCACCACAGTACCCAGCTAATTTTTTTGATGCAGTTCGGCCAGGGCCGGGTTTGAACCCGCAGCCCTCGGTATATGGGGTCGGAGCCCTACTCGCTGAGCCACGGGTGCCACCCTGAAATAGAGATCTTAAGGATCTTGAACAGTGGGGAGGAGTAAATAAGTCTCATGGTTTGTAAAAGTCATCAAGCAAATAAAGGACTGTAGTATTTACATTAAATACGTTCAAAAGAGTGAAGGCATTTGGTTAGATGGGACAGAGAATAACATTCTTGAGGGAATCAACTCTGTTTTAGTAGGAAGAAGTGTTTCTGAGGCTCCGAGGAAAAAAGTGGGCCAGGTGGGCAAGGTATCTGCCCTGAATAGGTGATTTGAGGGAGGGGGCCTCTGTGCCTGAGAACAGCTGAGGGGTTGGGAAAAGGAGGGAAGTGGTGTAGATGGCTTTGGCAGTCTGAAAAATAGGAGCAACTTGGATTGCTGCTATTATAGTATGTGTCTTTGTAGACTGGCCTGTGGGGCCATCAGTATTACTTACATGTGTCTGTGGGGAGTGGCAGTGAACTTAGAGAAGAATGTCACTGATATCAGGGAGTTTATTAGCCAGGATCCTTAATCCCTGCAGAGTGTTTCCAGTCCATCAAAGAGAGCTTTGGTATATGCCTGGAACACCTCACTAAGTCCAGGCAGGTCTTGAATAATAAATGTTATTGCTACTGATGACGAATTGAAGTTGCTGAAGGCTGGGAAGATATATGCAGAAATGATGCAGAAGTAGGGGCTGTGCCCCAAAGGAGGGTAAGGTGAGGAAGAAGGAGAAACAGTACTTTTTCACCCTGCTAAAACAGAAGCTCTAGAGTGGCACAGATTTGATGGTATCAGATGTTGATGAAGTAGCATTTTCTTGTTTTATGTTGAAGGCTTAAACATTTTGTCACAGCTGTAGTCTTCCTTTACTTGGCATCCTTTATTAGAAGTGGGGACTTTGTGTTACAAGTATATAGTTAGTTGTATGTTTTGGAAACTTCTTTATTTAATATGTCCAAAATAATTTTAATATGCCCAAATTAAAACGTTGTTATTAGTTTATTTCAACAGCAGAGATTTACAGTTTAACAGTATAGGAGAAATAAATACCCAGGCAAGCAGTAGATTTTTTTTTTCAATTAGCTTTATTATGGCAACATTTGCACATAACAGATTATTTATTTTTACACAATGCATTCTGAACATAGGTATGTTTCATTGTATACTGTAGAAGTGGTCCTAAGCAGTTGTGATTACATTATATAGCATAAATTCCTTTAAATGCAATAGAGAAGTGTATTTAAAGAAAGCTTGTGAATACTTTTGCCAGCCAAAATATCTATTTACAACCAAATGTGTATGTGCAGCACTTTACAAATATCACAGTGCTTTTTTCCCTCATCATCTCAGTTTGATCGTCACAACATCCTGTGAGGTAGGAAGAGAAGATACTGTTATTGCCATGTTCAAGGTGAGGAATCAGACTTGAAAGAGTAACATCAAGGGTCAAAACTCATACCAGCCTAGATTGTTAAAGTAAATATTATAGTTGTATATGTTCATTTTGTAAATCTGCATCTGTAAACATTGAATTTCTTGAATGGGAACTCAGGAGCCTGCCATGCTTAACAAGTTTCAGTGGCATCACTCCAGCTAGTGAATTGCATCCCTAGGGGGAAAGTTTGTAACCACCTATGGCGGTGAGGAACAGGGGTGTGTATTTCCTACCTTGGCCTGGGCCTGGCTCCCCCTTTCACCCTGGTTCTGGTGTTACCCTCAGTTTAGAATGTGTGGGCTCACATTCCTGTTTACCTCCAAGGATGTCAAGTTATCTTACCTTATCACTAAGTTCTAGGTAACTAGCAATAGAAGTTTTTATAGAGAGGGCTAGGGCTTTTCATGAAATTGTCTTGCTGTTACTTGTAAAAGTAGGGACTTTTGAATAACTCTGTGGGGGGGTGTTGAATGGTGGCTCCATCTGAAGTTTTGGGATGAAGGTGGGTGAGCATGATTCACAACTAAGGGGGTGCCTCAGTGGTCAGTTGAAAGATGTAGAATAACTCCTGTATAACATTCAGATTTGAACCTGTAATTCTTTTTTCTTTGTAGAGATAGAGTCTCACTTTATCGCCCTCGGTAGAGGGCTGTAGTGTCACACAGCTCACAGCAAACTCCAACTCCTGAGCTTAGGCGATTCTCGCACCTCAGCCTCCTGAGTAGCTGGGACTACAGGCACCCGCCACAATGCCCGGCTATTTTTTTGTTTTGCAGTTCAGCCGAGGCTGAGTTTGAACCCGCCACCTTCGGTATATGGGGCCAGTGCCCTACTCACTAAGCCACAGGCGTCGCCCTGAACCTGTAATTCTTAAACATAATTGAAAATGACTTATAAGGGGACTGAGGCTTAATCCTACAGTTGGAAGAGGATGCTTAGGTTGTTAGGCTGTGTTTTTATAGTTTCTAAGTTGTGCCTTGTAATCATGTGACAAAATACGTGATTACTCGGGGCTTCATTAATTCTGGCTTTGTATTTTTACTTAATGTGTTTGAAAACAAAATAGTTTTAAAAAATGATTTTGCCAAAGCATATCTTACCATAAGACAAAATGTACCTTATGAGTTTTTAAAGATGGTTAGTTTGCCAAGTTTAGTTCTTGGGGGTCACATAAGTGAGGACTCCACCTCTTTATCTTACTCAAAAGTAGTGGGTATCCTTAGAGTTTCTCAAAAAAGATTCTGCACTCTAATGAGGTTCGTTTAACTGTAGGCTTTCTCAGAGCTTTAGGGTGCTGATGGCATTGTGAAACTTAGAAGACTAGCTCTTACCATTCCTAAGCCCAATTGACCCTAGAACCCTTTTTAATGTAATAAGTACATGGGTCTGCAATGTTTTTTCTGCAAAGGGCCAGAGAGTACATATATATGGCTTTGTGGGTCTTCTGGTCTCTTGTTGCAATTACTCAGAGCTGCTCTGCTAGCAGAAAGTGACCATGGACAACTGTGCAAACAGGTGGGTATGGCTGTGTTCCAGGAAAACTTTAGATTCGGGCATTTGGCCTGGGGGCTGCAATTTGGTGAGCCTGATATAATGTGGGGCTTCTCAGAGCACCCACTGGGAGTACCAGCTGCCCCATTCTGGGCCTGCCTATGGAGGCTTTCTGGAAGCTGCCTGGGTTTTCTGAATGGCAGGAGACTGTCTGAGTACTTTGAAGCTTATTAGGAGTCTTTCTCTTTTTTCTTCCTCTTTAACAGTTTTATGTACTTTTGTTACTTAAAATCAGATGAGTTTAACAGAAAGCCAGGTCACCTCTAAGTTTTTCTTTGTCCTTTTGCCATCTTACTCTTCTTTTACCCCAGTGTTCCAGGTGGCATTTCTCATCCCTGTTAGTTACCTGAGGTTCTCATTGTCCCTCCTTTCTGGGGAACCAGAAGGTAGCAGTTGAAGAAGACTTGGAGAGCTTTTCCACAGCTTTCTCCCCTGCTCTGGGTAGCACCTGACGCAGAGTAGGCCCTCAGGAAATGTTTGAGGGAATGGGTAGAAGAATATGCAGTCTTTTTTTTTAGAGACAGAGTCTCACTTTATTGCTCTCGGTAGAGTGCTGTGGCATCACAGCTCACAGCAACCTCCAACTCCCGGGCTTAGGCAGTTCTCTTGCCTCAGCCTCCTGAGTAGCTGGGACTATAGGTGCCTGCCACAATGCCCGGCTAAGAAGATATAGTCTTCATCCTTCAGAGTTCTCATACTTACCTTGTATGATTTTACTTTTAAGCTAATTGCCACCAGTTTTTGGTCTGTGTTTTTTTTCCTCCTGATCCTGAGCTCCATGTATGTGCATGCGCTCTCACCCAGTAGCCTGTGATTGCTGGGGCCAGAGGGTGTTTGGGGCAGGTTACATTATATTAGATCCCTCTCTGTGTCCTCATGTGTGAGGTAGGGATAATGTTCCTTTCTCTGTCTCCGGGAATAGTAATGGGGGTGATCTGTGCTGGGGTGTGGAAGTGCCTGGTCTGGAGTAAAAGTCAGTGAACAGGACTTGGCCCTTGAAGTCACCAGAGAGAGAAAGTAGGTGTGTCTTACAGTTGTGGGTTTACTGAGAGTACTCATGTCATTGAGCTGAGACCTGTTTCTCAGCAGTTTTGGAAGGGACAATAAGCCATGTGCTCATATCTATAGGAGCCCATGTGCAGGCACATCTGTTGTAGTGTAGCCTTTCAGCAGATAGATAGCAGGGGATTCTGTAATCAATACTATTGATTCTGCCTCCATTTTCTATTGTATTTTTAAAAATAGGAACATGATCGGAATGAAATTTTAAAATTAAGAAAAACCTGAGTAGTATCACGCATTCTGAAATTCTTGATAGTTTTGAAGCATATTCCATGGACTTTTTAAGGCGCAAATACGTGATTCTGTTTCTTTACCATGTTATGTTACAATTCATTTGAGGTATCTAATAAGGAATAGCAGTGTACAAAAGATTTTGAGGGACGCCTTCGAGGAGATTAAGACTTAGAAGCAATGGACAGCACCTGTGACTCATTGAGTAGGGCACCAGCCCCATATGCCAGGGTGGCGGGTTCAGCCCGCCCCAGCCAAACTGCAACAAAAAAATAGCCGGGTGTTGTGGCGGGCACCTGTAGTCCCAGTTACTCGGGGGCTGGGGCAAGAGAATCGCTTAAGCCCAAGAGCTGGAGGTTGGTGTGAGCTGTGTGTCGCCATGGCACTCTACCCAGGGCGATAAAGTGAGACTCTGTCTCTACAAAAAAAAAAAAAAAGACTTAGAGGCAAAACTGGAGGAAAGAATACAATCAAGTGCGAAACAACTCGAGTCAGGAAGGGGCTAAAGTCCTAAAGAGGACTTCGGGCTTGGTACCTATAGCTTAAGCAGCCGGAGCGCCAGCCACATAACACTGGAGCTGGCGGGTTTGAACCCAGCCCGACCCACCAAATAACAATGACAGCTACAATAAAAAAAAATAGCTGGGCATTGTAGCGGGCACCTGTAGTCCCAACTACTTGGGAGGCTGAGGCAAGAGAATTGCTTAAGCCCAAGAGTTTGAGATGGCTGTGAGCTGTGATGCCACAGCTTCCTACTGAGGGCGACATAGTGAGACTGTATCAAAAAAATAAAAAAATAAAGAGGGCTTTGGTCTTTTTCTCCTGCTGTTTCCTGAATGCCTTATGTGCCTGAGTTGGGGGCAGCACTGAGGCAGGCTCTGGGACAGGAGTGAGGCCTTGGGCTCCGAGGAGTAGCTGGGTGGGCTCTTCTGATGAGCCACCCTGGGAAGCCGGCATGTTTTCCGGGCCTTCTGGGTTGCTGGGGGAAGCACCCTGGCTGTGACAGTATTGCCTCCTGTGGCCTCATCACAGGCCTGTTGGTTGCATCTCAGTCTTCTGGCTGTCCTCAGGCAATCTCTTATAAGCTCTCAGATCCCTGGATGTGCCCTTTGGTGTTTAGCACATGTGCCTAGTGTTTCCTTCAGCCCACTCTGAGGCCTTTTACTCGTGACATATTCCTCCTTGAGATACCACCCCACTTCTGAAAGACTCATGGGGTTTGCTATGGCTGTCCATAGCTTCTGCTTTAACTGGGGAAAGGTTGCTGGGCTTCCCAATTCTTAAGGTTTAAGCTTAGCCTTTAGAGCAATTCTCACATTGCAGGGAGTCATTGATGTATTAATACGAATATAAGCCATTGCATCAGTATGTCAGGGGCTTTTGCATGTTTAGCTTTCTCTGGGGGCTGCACATGACCCTCTGACCCTGCAGTAGGGTCAAACTCAGGGTCCTGTGGGCACCCTGGTAAGGTAAGGTTAGTGCTAATACATCTTTGACTTGAAGAGATTTGAACAATGAGGGCACAGGTGGGGAGAGTATGTGAAAAGCATGGAAGTGAACAAGAGGGACCCCTTTTTTTGTTTTGTTTTGTTTTTTTTTTAAGAGTTCTTAGAAAGTATAGACAAGGACTGTCTCTGTCTTTTAAAAACTGCCTTTAGGGTGTTTTTCTGGTTCTAAATTTAGGAAGCAAAGCTATTTTTGAGATCTGTGCCTGAAAGTTGAATTCTTTTTTAAACTTACCCTTAAGAAATATTTCACTATCATCCCGTGTGACATTTTCCCCCGTGTTTTATTTCTATTAATCAAAAGGATGTTTAGTTGAACCATAGCTAAGAATAGTAAAATCTAATGGTGAAAATAATTCCACCTGATTCAGTTTGGCCTTCCTTTCCCATTTCTAGGTGTCTTGTCTGCTACTGTTTGAAAATCTCTTAATTGCTAGTCTTTGTAATATACCTCTACTTCACTGTATACAATAGGTGTTTCTTAAAGTTGCTAGATTAAACTTCTGAATTTAAACAATCCGTTAATATTAGCAGAGAAATTCAGCTGTTTAATGGGGTTGTACAATTCTGTCATAAAGCATATTCTTCTTATAATTCAAAAAATTTGCTCCTTCACCAAATAGTTCGGATTTCTTTTTCTTTTTTCTTGAGACAGAGTTTTTACTTTCTCACCCTCGGTAGAGTGTCATGGCGTCATAGCTCCCAGCAACCTCAAATCTTGGGCTCAAGAGATTCTTGCCTCAGCCTCCCGAGTAGCTGAGACTACAGGCACCCACCACAATGCCCAGCTATTTTTAGAGGCGGGGGTCTCCCTCTTGCTCAAACTGGTCTTGAACCTGTGAGCTCAAGGTGAGCCACTGTGCCTGGCCTCCTTTTTTTTTTTTTTTTTCTTTTTTTAAAAGACAGTGTTTCACTCTGTCCCCTTGAGTAGAGTACCATGGTGTCATCATAGCTCACAGCAACTTCAAACTCTTGGGCTTGAGCAATTCTCTAGCCTCAGCTTCCCAAGTAGCTAGGTCTACAGGTGCCCACCACCACGCCCAGCTAGTTTATTCTGTTTTGAGTTAAGATGGGGTCTTGCTCTTGCTTAAACTAGTCTCAAACTCTTGAGCTCAAGCAATTCTCCTGCCTCGGCCTCCTAGTGAGTCACTGTACCTGGCCAATAGTTTGGATTTTTTATATTAAAACTGCACCACTGGCTAGGTGCAGTAGCTCACGCCTAGAATCCTAGCACTCTGGGAGGCTAAGGCAGGTGGATTGCTTGAGCTCAAGAGTTCGAGTTCAGGCTAAGCAATAGCGAGATGCTGTCTCTTCTAAAAATAGAAAAACTGAGGCAAGAGGATCGCTTGAGTTTAAGAACTTGAGATTGCTGTGAGCTATGGCTCTCTAGTCAGGGTGCCAGAGTGAGACTCTGTGTCTCAAAAACAACAACAACAACAACAAAAAACCCCAAACTGTACCACCTATACATGTTTTAACTTTATTGTTAGGATAGGAAGAAAAACATGCTATTATTCTTTATGATAGTAATAACTTGTAGAGAAGCCATGTAAGACATTTAAATAAGCAGATTTTGATATTTATTTATAAACTGAATGGTGACACTCAGGAACTATAGAAACCTATGAAATAATTAGGGTTTGCTTTGACAATTACGGACTATGAGAGCTTGACCCAGTTCCTTTGAATTAAAATATTTTGAGTATTTGTCACCTGATTAAAAGTAGAACCTTCTAACCATGACTCAGGAGTTGAAGGAAATGTCAGAGCTTTTTATACTGGTGGCTACAGTGTGGTACTGAGGAGGGAACCCTAGCTTTAGTATAGAGTGGACTCTGAATCCCACTTCCTGGCTTGTCAGCTCTATGACTTGGGCTAGTGACTTCACATTTGAGCTTTGGGGACAGGATGTGTATGTGTGTGTTTTACCTCCAAAAGGGAATTTTAGCCAAGTGTAAGGTCCCAGGTACTAATAGGAAGGCTAAGGCAGGAATTCAAGGCCACAGCATGTTGATTGTGCTTGTAAATACTGCTCTCCCTCTTGGGCAACCTAAAGAGATTGCAGTCTCCAAAAATAAAATAAAATTTAAAAAAAATAAAAGAGATTTTTTTCCCCTATAATATTCCATTTTTGCACTCATTGATTATCTCAGTATATTGTGGTGGTTCCTGGCATACATAAGGTTGAGGCAGCTATTATGATTGTATAGGTATATACTAGATATCACCTACCTCTCAGGCTAGTAATCCTGACCCAGAAGTAAGTGTCTGGGAGCTTCTCACTGAGTAAAAGGGAAGCTGCTGCATGGCTTTCTTTGCTTTCTGGTACCAGATCTAGTGCCATTTAGGAAACACTTTGTAAAAGAATGAATTAAGAGCTAAAATTTGGGAATCTTACAAAATCAGTTTGACTCACTTTAGTTTGTGTTTGTAGTTCAAATGTTCTTTATTGGAAAATTGAACTCTAATTAAATGGAACTGTGTTTCTAGTTATTGTTTGAAGACAAGCAAGGGCTTGATTTAGGCTGGGAGTTAGAAAAGGGAAAAGTGAATACAGAGTAATTTATAAATATAGGATTTTTTTTTTCTTTTTGTTTAGGAAACATAGTTAGGGGAGAAGATGGCCTTGGGATCACAATGCAATTTAATCAAATTGATTAGTTGAAAGAAAAACTAGTGAAGCTTCATTTCTTCTTTGGTTCAGCTACTACTGATCTTACAAGGAGTAGACTCAGCTCTGTGCTGTATTGTGAGAATTTTCTCTTCCTACAGATTCTATAATAGGCAATTCTTTCAGTGAAGGTTGCTGTTTTTCCATTCTAGGTAATTTAGGTTTGGTGATTTATGTTTTTTACAAGTAAAAATTATCCCATGTTGGAAAAAGATTTTTTCCCCTAATTTGTGAATATCTTGACATTAAATTTTATTTATATATTTAGTAAATAATCTATTTAAAATACCAAAAAGACATAAAATACTGATAGGTTTTTTGTATTGTTTTGGTTATTTCTCTACTAGTTTTGTCTGGGCTGGAGTGCAATGGTGCCATCATAGCTCACCACAACCTGAAATTCCTGGGCTAAAATGATCTTCTGTTACATCTTCCTTGGTAGCTGGGACTATAGGTGCTCACCACAACATCTGGCTAATTTTTTCTATTTTTTTGTGCTTCCTTGGGCTGGTCCTAAAAGTATATATATTCATACAAGTATATATATTCATACATACACACACACATATATATATATTTGAGAAGAGACTCACTACCTTGCCCTGGGTAGAGTGCCATGTTGTCATCATAGCTCACAGTGACCTCAAACTCTTAGGCTCAAGAGATCCTCTTGCCTCTGTTTCCCAAGCAGCTGGTAGTATAGATACCCAGACAATTGCTATGATGCCTGGTTAATTTTTCTATTTTTAGTAAAGAAAGGGTCTTACTCTTGCTCTGGCTGGTCTCTAACTCCTGAGCTCAAGTGATCCACCAGGCCTTGGCCTCCCAAAGTGCTAGGATTACAAGTATGAGCCACCACGCTCAGCTGAAAAAAATCATTTTCTGTTTGAAGAGCACACTCTTCCAAAGTTAAACTTCTCTTGAAAAATCTTTGTGAACTATTCAGAGATAATCCAGTGTTTTAGTTTTTGCTGATGACTTTCTGTGTCTCTAAAGGTTTAAGGGCAATTTTTTTTTTTCTCTAATACTAAAAGAATGGGTTTGGGCATTTTCTTTGTTTGAGATGCCTGTGTTCTGGTGGTAATCTCCAGGTCAACACTGTCCAGTAGTCTTTTCTGTGATGGTGGGTCCGTTGTCTCTCTGCACTGTGTAGTGTGGGACCACTACAAGCCATATGTGGTGATTGAGTACTTGAGGTGTAATTAGTGTCAGTCAGGAACTAAGTTTTAAATTCTACTTAATTTTATTAAGTAAATGTAAGTAGCCACATGTGGCTAGTGGCTAGCATATTGCACATTACAACTCCTAGTACATTTACTTATCCTGTTTGTCTAGAGGTTTTGTTAAGATATTTATGACCTGGGTGGTGCCTGTGGCTCAAAGGGTAGGGTGCCAGCCCCATATACCGAGGGTGGCAGATTTGAACCCGGACCCGGCCAGCTAAAACAGCAATGACAGTTGCAACATAAAATAGCCGGGCATTGTGATGGATCCCTGTAGTCCCAGCTACTTGGGACGCTGAGGCAAGAGAATCGCTTAAGCCCAAGAGTTGGAAGTTGCTATGAGTTGTGACGCCACGGCACTCTATTGATCGGGACAAAGTGAGACTGTCTCAAAAAAAAAAAAAAAAAAAAAGAAAGAAAAGATACTTATGACCTAAGTTGTTCTTTTAAAAAAAAAAACAAACAAACTTTCAAGATAGAATACTCTCTCAAAAATATCTGTGGTTTAGGTCACTCTTTTTAGGATTATTCACTCATTTACACTGTCTTATAATCCTGGGGACATGACATGCCCAGTCTTTGCCTTCATGGAAAGTAATGGGGGCAGCAGAATTATCAAGTAACTACAATTGTGTATGATCTTGTGCATCAGCGGGGGTATCAGACAGGGACTGAGCCTGTTCTGAAGAGTCTCAGGAAGTCTCCTGGGAGCATTGACACCTGAGGATGGATAGGTCAAACTAGTCCAGGCATAGGGAACATCATAAACAGCAGGTACGAAGGTACAAACTCTTAATTGTGTAACAGTTTTTGCATTTAGTGAGTTATCAAAATTTAGGTGGCCTCATGGTTTTGCTTTTGAGAAAGTGGAGACTAATGATGTCCTGTTCTGGGCAAATTAGTTGGGCCTAGGCTCCAGTCTCAACACTACCCTTTCATTTTTTATTTTTTTATTCAACAAATATTTAAGTGGATATAATGTGTGGGGCACACTAGGCCTTAATGATAACAGTGATGGCAGAAGCTGCTCCTGTCCACATGGAATTCTCAGTTGAGAGGTATGGATGGGCAGTTCAACAGTCTCGCATTCATGCCTGTGTCATTTCAAACTGAGGTTAGTGTCTGAAAGGAACCAGATGCTTCAGTTTTGGTGGTCAGGGAGACTTGTCAGAGGAAGGACACTGGAGCTCATTGCAGGGAAGTAGTGGGTCAGTTTGGGCATCTGAAGGTGAGGTCAGGTTACCAAGAGCCTTGAAGGCCAAACCAAGGAATCTGGGTCATTCTTTCCAGTCTTAAAAAACAAAGTTTTAAAAAAAACCCACCATGTACATGGTAATGGGGGACGCTCTTGTGATTTGTTTTCTGTCTAGATCAGCTTTTCCAAGAAGGTGTATTTTTCTTTTCTTTTCTTTTCTTTTTCTATTTCTTTTTTCTTTTTTTGAAACAGAATCTCATTTGTCACCCTCGGTAGACTGCTGTCGTGTCACAGCTCACAGCAGCCCAAACTTTTGGCTTAAGCAATTCTCTTGCCTCAGCCTCCCCAGTAGCTAGGCGACTGCCACAACACCCAGTTATTTTTTGTTTGCAGTTGTCATTGTTGTTTAACTGGCCCAGGCTGGATTTGAACCCACCAGCCTCGGTTCATGTGGCCAGTGCCTAACTACTGTGCTACAGGCACCAAACCTGAGGTATATTTTTCTGTTCATGCTCAGATCTGTAGAGAGAGTTGACAACTGCCTTCCCCTCCTCAAGCCCCATTTTGGGGAGGAAAAGCAGGAAAAGAAATGGAACTAGTGGGTCTTTCTTAGATGTTGGGAAATTTTTGTATAAACAGAATTTTCTTCCTTCCTTCCTTCCTTTCTCCCTTCCTCCCCTTCCTCCTCTTCTTTCCTTTCTTTCTTTCTTTCTTTCTTTTTTTTTTGCAGATTTTGGCCAGGGCTGAGATTGAACTCGTCACCTCTGGCATATGGGGCTGGTGTCCTACTCCTGTGAGCCACAGGTGCCGCCTGAATTTTCTTTCTTTTTTCTGTTTTTTCCCCCCCAGTGGTAAGACAGGATTTATTTATTTATTTATTTATTTATTTTTATTTTTATTTTTTTGTAGAGACAGAGTCTCACTTTATCGCCCTGGGTAGAGTGCCGTGGCGTCACACTGCTCACAGCAACCTCCAGCTCTTGGGCTTAAGCGATTCTCTTGCCTCAGCCTCCCTAGTAGCTG
>CAUYON010130900.1:0-11806 GCA_963573935.1 Arctocebus calabarensis | reverse complement strand
ATTGTCTTTATTATTAAATCATAGCTGTATACAATAGTGCAATCAAGGGGTACAATGTGGTTTCATATACAATCTGAACTATTTTCATCAAACTGATTAACATAGCCTTGCTAGCATTTTCTCAGTTATTATATGAAGACATTTGTATTCTGCATTTAGTAAGGTTCACCTGTACCCTTCTAAGATGCACCGCAGGTGTGGCCCCACCAATTACCCTCCCTCCAAACCAACCTCCCTCCTCCCCTCCCTACCCTTGCCCCTTTCTCCATATTCTTGTGCTATAGTTGGATTATACCCATCATACAAAAGCTATAAATTAGCTTCATAGTAGGGCTGAGTACTTTGGATACTTTTTCTTCCATTCTTGAGATACTTTGCTACTGGCTTTCTGCTTTATCTCCTCCCATGTCTCATAAATCCAGAGATGTATTCTGCAGAGTTCTGCAAACATATCACATGCTTCTCCCTCTAAGCTTTTGTCCATGCTGTCCTTCAGACCTGACTGCTCTTGCCTCTTTCCTTCTGCTTCTGTATTACAACACTGACTCCTGCGAAAGACTTAGATATTCCTTTCCCTGCGCTCCTGACACCTTGCACATACCTTACAGAATTTAGCCATGTGTCTTTCTCTCCTTTAAGAACACAGCCCTCTACTTGTGGAGCGTGTTCTTTTCAGCTGTCTATATGTAGAACATTGCACATGCCAGGCAATAAGTTTCTGCTGAAGGAATACAATAGTGAAAGGTAGGATCAGCGTGAACACTCTTGGGAGTGTGGGTAGGGAGAGAGAGAATCACAGCTCAGAATGTGGCTAAGGAAGGATTCCAACCTCGTCAGGCAGAGGTGACAGGAGAGATGGAGTTAAAAGCTGGATGCGACCTCAGCATGAAAGACAGATGTTAGAATCAACACAGAAGCAAGAGGGAGCTGTCATGAGGTTGTTTTTTTTTTTTCTTTTTTGAGACAGAGCCTCAAGCTATCTCCCTGGATAGAGTGCTGTGGCATCACAGCTCACAGCAACCTCCAATTCCTGGGGTCAAGCGAGTCCCTTGCCTCTGCCTCCCAAGTAGCTGGGACTACAGGTGCCCGGCCATTTTTTGTTTGCAGCTGTCATTGTTGTTTGGCGGGCCCGGGCTGGATTTGAACCCGCCAGCTCAGGTGTACGTGGCTGGCACCTTAGCCCGCTGAGCCACAGGCGCCGAGCCTGTCATGAGGTTTTTTGAACACTTGTTCTATCATTTAGACCACCTGTCAGTGAGCTTGGGTCCTCAGGTTTTATAGAGGAAGTAAAAAAGGCAGAGCAAAGTTTGGAGATACCTACTTTGAACTACAGTCTACCCTTGAAAAATACTCACTTTCCTTTGATGGCTCTAGATTTCAGGAAAGTGGAGTCTCGGATGACTGATCCATTTAAATGCATCATATCCCAGCTAATGAGAGAGACTGAGAGTCTGGCAAGGAGCATCTGTGGGGAAGTCGGTGAGATCAATCTCGTGATTTGTATCCTCTCCTCTTGGGAATAGCTGTGTATTGTTCACTAGTGTCTGTTTTCATTCTCCTCAGTTCAGATGATGTCAGGGCCATATCCAAGGGTTGACTTTTTTGATTATAGGTTATTTTGAAGCCTTATGAGTCCTCCTTTGTTCTCTCTTGATCTTTTTCTTTACTTTTTAAATCCAAAATAAGTTCATCTGGACACTCACACTTGAAAAATGCTATATTTAAATCAGTTTATCACTTGCCTGAGCTTCCAAATCAGTTCTCCATCCCAACTTACTGTTTATATGACTGAAACCTCCATTCTTCTGCTGACTGAAAATCTAGGGGTAAGTGTTGATGTGTATATATATATATGTTTTTTTTCTTTTGAAACTCTCTCAAGCAGTCACCAAGTTCTGTTTTTCTCCTTTCAATTTCATTCATCATTTTATTCATATTTATTGCTCCAGGAACTATGCAAGGTAATGGAAATATTAAGATTAAAGACATAATTCTGTCCTCAGGGAACTCAATCAAACAATGGGAATCCAGTGAGAATAGTTCCCATGCAGTGGGGCAGTCGGACCCTGGGTGCTGGGGAGCACATGTGAAGTTTGACAGACTGGGCTGCAGGGAGGGCCTTCCAGCCAAGCTGATTCCTCAGACACTCACCTCTTGGGGAAGTCAGCCACATTAAGGAGGAGAGAATCACATGAGGGTGAAAGGACAGCAGGGAAAGTGAGCACCGGGGCAGACAGTGAAGGGCCTGGTAGGCCACCTGGGTTTGACTTTTACCCTAAAAGCAGTGGGGAAAAAACTGAAAGTTTTAAACTGATTGGTGATGTGATAAAGATTCCAGTGAATGAAGAGGGCCAAACAGGCATGGAGGTGGGCTAGAGAAGGGAGAAGGCACATGGGAAAGGCTTCCAGCGGGAGGGTGAGGATCTGGTGCCAATGGATTTGGGTGGCAGTGCAAGGAAGGAGGGTGGTGACATCCTCCCAGGCCTCTGCTTGGGCATCTGTGTGTATGACAGTGGTTGGTGCTGGTTCCAGGACCGGGGACGGCTTTGGCAGATACAAGGTGAGTTTTGGAGATGTGGACTTTGTGATGTCTGTGAGCCACCTCACAATGTCTACTTCTCTCATACTTACTTTGCTTTTCTATTTCGTTTTCTTCCACAAGAATTAATTTAGGACCTGATCTAGCACCTCTGACTGGTTTGCCTATCTCCATTTTCTCTTCCAATTAGCCCCCCAATAATTGATTAGTCTGCTTGAATATCAGTTTTATCATTTTAATATCTTGTTTAAAACCTTTTGCTACAGGATCATCTTTTTTTTTTTTTTTTATGTGGAGACAGAGTCTCACTCTATCGCCCTCGGTAGAGTGCTGTTGAGTCACAGCTCACAGCAACCTCCAGCTCTTGGGCTTAAGCGATTCTCTTGCCTCAGCCTCCCAAGTAGCTGGGACTACAGGCGCCTGCCACAGTGCCTGGCTAATTTTTGATGCAATTCGGCCAGGGCGGGGTTTGAATCCGCAGCCCTCTGTATATGGGGTCGGTGCTCTACTCGCTGAGCCACAGGCACCACCCGACAGGATCATCTTTATACTCTCTAACCTGGCAGTCTGAACTCTGCACGAACAATCTGTTTCTACTTATCTTTCCCATTTTGTCTTCTGCTGCTTCCCTTCTTGAATCCTTTGATTTAAGGATTGTTCCTTAAGCAAGTTCATTCATTTATTCATTCAGAGCTAGGAGATGCATGAGATGGTGGGAATGCAGCCTGAACCCTGAGATACAGCCCCTGCCTTCATGGCATTTCCAGTCTAATCGTAAAGTTAAAATTAGATAAATAATAATAAAGCAGCTGGGGACGGGCAGAGGGAACAACATGTGCAAAGACCAGGAGACAACAGAGCAGGTGGAGGCTTCTGTTAGGCCTGTGGAATGCAAGAAGGGGACCCACTAGAGGTGAGGGTCAGAGACCAGATCACAGAGGAGGCACCTGGGAGCCTGGGCAGGGGTTTGGCTGAGGAATCTGCTTGAAGGCTTTTGGGGGGGTAGCTTAGTTTTTCATCTGCAAATTTGGAAACTCCCTCTACCTTCTGGGTGGGGAAAGCCAAGAAGTATAGAGATACTAGTTAGGAGGTTGTCATGTTATCCAGTGAATTGGTCCAAATTAGGGAAGTGGCAAGAGGATGGAGAGTTGGTAATGGAGCCACATGGGTTTCTGCTTTCTGACTCTGTCCACCTCTGTATCCTGGCTGTACATCGTCCACAAGTCCAAATCTTATCAGTTACTCATTTCCAAATCACTTGGGTGATTTTCACACCTAAGTTAAGTAAATACTTGTTGGTTCATCTTTATTATTGGCCACCTCATTGTTGCTGGGCTTAGGAAAGAATCATGATAAAATTACTACTTTGGGGCCTTCTTTGTTCCTTTCATTAAAAATGAATGAGTGAGAGGAGAAATTTAACCCAGAAGTATAGCTCTTGCCTGTGAGTTTCACTGTACTGTGGTTTTCCTGGGGAGCCCCGAGAACTGATAGGAGAGAACTCATGGACTAAACTGCTGAGAACAGGGCCGCGCCCTCCTCCCTTTTCCATCCCCCTGAACAGAGCCTGGACCACACTAGATGAGCAGGGCCCCCTCCTCCTCTTTCTATCTGCTGCACCCTGCACAGAGCCTGGACCACACTAGATGAACAGGGCCGCACCCTCCCCTTCCCATCCCCCTGAACAGAGCCTGGACCACAGCAGACAAGCAGGGCCACACCCTTCTCCTCTCTCATCCCCTGCGCTCTGCACAGAGCCTGGACCATGGCAGACATGCCAGTTTTGAACCAAACAGCTGAGGCGCAGCTCAGGAGATGCGCATATCAGGTGCATCCCCAACAAGTATCTTATCAGCACCTCTTCCATGCTTGGCCCTGTGACTGTTGCTTCAGAGAGCAGATGGGCTAGGCTGTGCTGAGTCCTGAATCTCCTGCTTTTATATATTCTCATCTGATAAAGCTCTTGAGACCTATTATTTTTACTCACTGCTGCTTCATCTTTCAGCAAAGTTATGTTTTCTCATATCCGTTGTTTCACCTCTGGGCTGTTTTAGTTGTCAGCTCATACAGCCAGTAGAGCTTGAGTATCTGACACCTCTAGGTTTGAGTTCCTGCCTTCTCTCCATGTACTTGCTGTATGTTTAGGTAAATTACTTGGCTTTTCTGAACTCCAGTTCCCTCATCTATAAGATATGATTTCTATCAAGTGTGATCAGGAAAATTAAACGAAATTATGAATGTAAAGCACTCTGATTTTTGGTACACAGTAAGTGCTCAGGAAACGATTATATATACACAGAGATACAGACAATACATTGGCTTAAAACAGGCAATTTCAGGAGGAATACCCTATTTATAGAGAGTAAGACAGAAAAGTAGAGGAGGAGGCATATTTACAACCTAGATGACCATATGACACAGTCTAAAACTTTTTTGTTTTCCAGAAACCTTATCTCCAATTCAAAACAGGGAATTTGGAACACAGAAATATGAACAATGGATTAGTACAGTTCAGAAAGCATGTACCGTGTTTCGGATGCCAGACAGAGACGAAGAGAGCAGGATTTGTAAAGCACTGTTTTTATATACTTCACATTTGCGGGTATGTTCCTTATTTTGAAAAGTGTATTATGTGGCTCGGCGTCCATACCACAGTGTAACGTTATGGCACCTGCCACATGCACCAAGGCTGGCGGGTTCAAACCCAGACCGAGCCAGCTAAACAACAATGACAACTGCAACAAAAAAGAAAAAAATAGCAGGGCATTGTATTGGCCACCTATAGTCCCAGCTTCTTGGGAGGCTGAGGCAAGAGAATCACTTAAACCCAAGAGTTTGAGGTTGCTGTGAGTTGTGACGCCATGGCAGTCTACCAAGGGCGACGTAGTGAGACTCTGTCTCAAAAAAAAAAAAAAAGAAAAGAAAAGTGTATTTGAGTTATACCACCTACTGGAGCGGCAGCTTAGAGAACCTCATCTTCTCACCATGTCCCCAGGAACTCACTTAGGAGCCTTTCTAGGAAGTTCCTTAGGAAGCACACTCCCAAAATTGCCCCCTTCAGCATCATCTCAGTTTGCTTTCAGAAATCTAACACTGGAGGCAACTGCCATGCCTCCAGCCTTCCCGTCATTGATGTGAGTGGAAAAACTGGGTGATGATGAGAGAATGTTGTTCTTGATACATGACCAGTGACAGCCACGTTTAAACCTTTAAAGTTCAGTCAGTGGGTTCTGTGGCCACTTCTGGAAGTGTATGTTTTCTTACCTTTGATAAAGTCACATGCTCAGACATGTAGGGTCCCTGCTTACCCAAGAAGTTAAGGAACAACAGTAACAGCTATCACCTCTGCTTATCACGCCATTGAAAATATTTAAAAATACATTAACTAGCATCCATTTGTAGAATTATAATTAGCTTAATTGAATATCTGGTGTAGATGGTCAGGGCCCTTGCTCTGAAAGGTTAATTTAGTGATAGCTTCATATGTATAAAAATTAGTTGCATGTCTGAATTATGAGGCTGGTTGATGTGGAAGGTGATTTGCTTTTGTTATTATTTTTAAATATTTGATGTGTTTTTCATCTAGTCTTTCTTTTCTAGGGTAGAATTCAAAAATCCCAGGTGATTGTAACTAATTAATGTTTCTATCTAATTGAGATTTTTTTTAAAAAACAGTATTTGGTTCAAAAGTTTTATTATAGAATTGTTAGGGGCCATTCATCTTAAAAAACTAAATTGGAATAGTTTTGAGAAAGTTTTCTTAAAATGAATTGCTTAAGCACAGCTAATGAACTTAAGTACAGTGAACACATTAGAGACTGAAACCTTATTGAAACCTAATTTTTATTTTAAACAGAAATATAACGATGCCCTGATTATCAGTGAACATGCTCGAATGAAAGATGCTCTGGATTACTTGAAAGACTTCTTCAGCAATGTCAGAGCAGCAGGATTTGACGAGATTGAGCAAGATCTTACTAGGAGATTTGAAGGTGGGTGATGTTTTCAGAAGGGGAAGGGGAGTTTGGTGACTGGAACGGCAATACAAACATGTAATGTGTTTAGCATACCCTAAGTTTGGCCATGCTAAGGGAGTTGTTGTCCTGGGTTTAAGAAGATATTATAGAAGGTAGGATTACCTTCTTTTTTTTTTTTTTTTTTGAGAAAGAGTCTCCTTATGTCACCCTTGGTAGAGTGCCGTGGCATCATAGCTCACAGAAACCTCAAACTTTCAGACTCAAGCGATTCTCTTGCCTCAGCCTCCCTTAGCTGGGACTGCAGGCACCCGCCACACCACCTGGCTATTTTTTTGTTGCAGTTGTCCTTGTTGGTTAGCTGGCCCAGGCTGGTTTCAAACCTGCCAACTTTGGTGTATGTGGCTAGCGCCATAACCACTGTGCTACAGGTGCTGAACCCACTTACATGAGTTTAAATTGTCAACAAAATAATAAATGAAGCGGACTTTTAGTGTTTTCTTGACCTCCATGGTCTTTATTTCCGCTATAATCAATTTCAAACCACCAATATGATGCATTAGTGTTAAAAAAGAGATAAATAATAGCAAATTATTCTTTCTACAGCATTTCTACCATACAGATACAAGGGGTATAAACAACTTCAAGAGCATAGATAATAGTAAAAAGTAGTAAACTAATTAGAAAATGAGTTTTGGTTATTTTTTATGTGTTTTTAATATGTTACTGAATTATAAGTTTATATAATTGAATTTTTAATAATGACTATATTTAAAACCTCACACAATTCTTGAATTTAACAGGTGACTTTCATAGTTTGGTATGATCTGGTTCGAGCACACCATTGATTTATAACTATATATATAACTATATATAACCATTGTTTTATAACTATATTAGATCAGGACATACTGAATACCTGGTTCATTCCATATCTTGATTTTTTTTTTAAACCTTAAAATATCTTTGAGCTTTTTTCATATTAACATGTACATAGCTTTCTTATTAATTTTAACAGATACATTGTATTAACATGAAATGCATAGCCAACAACCTATTGAATTATTTCCCTATTATTAGGCAGTTAGGTTGTTTTGTATTTTTCTTTTATATTCTGAACAATAGTACAATGAACATCTTTGGAGTTCTTGTCTATAATTTTCTAAATATAACTACGTCTAAAATTCCTAGATGTGAAATCGTTGGGTTAAAGGGTATGTGAATTTTATGTTTTGATAGATATTGCCAAAATACCTTCCAAAAAGATTATACCAAATTAAGTTGGTAGTTATTACTTATAAAATTCTAATCAAAGATTGAGATATTAATCGTTTAAACTATAGCTATAAGTCACCATGCGTTCTAAATTTTAGAATTTATAAGCACTTTGTAAAATGTTCCCCATTTGCAGAAAAGCTGCAGGAACTAGAAACTATTTCCATGGATCCCAGCAATGAAAACCCTAAACTTGAAGACCTCTGCTTCATCCTACAGGAAGAGTACCACTTAAACCCAGAGACAAGGACCATTCTCTTTGTGAAAACCAGAGCGCTTGTGGACGTAAGCTTGCTTTCTGCTTGTGGGTAGCAAATTATCTCAGGGCCATTCACTGAAATGATTGCCCTCTCTTAAGAATCCATGTATGTGTGGCTTCTCTATTCTGTTCTGAGTATCTATGTTTATTCTTACACTAATACTCCACTGTCATAATCATTGTAGATTCTAAGTCTTGATACCTATAGAGCATGTAGTTTGTCCTTTTTTCAAATTTTTAAATTTTAGCCATTCTATGCATATGTAATGGCATCTCTCTCTAGGATTTTAATCTGCATTTCATTAGTGTTTACTGTGACTGAGCATCTATCATATACTTATTAGCTATCTATATCTGCTCTATATATGAGAGGTATCTATTCAGATCTGCTTATTTTAAAATTGGTTTATCATTTTTTTTATCAGTTTTTGAGAATTTTTTTTTCTATTTTTTTTTTTTTTTTTTAAGACAGTCTTACTCTGTTCTTCAGACTAGAGTGCCGTGGCATCAGCCTAGTTCACAGCAATCTCAAACTCCTGAGTACAAGCGATCTATTGTCTCAGCTTCCTGAGTACTGGGACTACTGATGCTTGTTACAATGCCCAGCTAATTTTTCTATTTTTAGTAGAAACAGAGTCTCACTCTTGCTTGGGATAGTCTCAGACTCCTGCACTCATGAGATCCTCCCACCTTAGCCTCCCAGAGTGCTAGGATTACAGCTGTGTGCCACTGGGCCTGGCCTTTAAGAGTTCTTTTTATATTTTGACAAGAAAGTCATCTGTTAGAAATGTATTTTTGCAAATACTTTCTTCAGATTTGTGGCTTGCCTTTTCATTCTCTCAACAGTATCTTTTGCAGATTTTAAGTTTTTTTTTTTTTTTTTTTTTGAGACAGAGCCTCAAGCTGTCACCCTGGATAGGGTGCCGTGGTATCACAGCTCACAGCAACCTCCAATTCCTGGGCTCAAGCGAGTCTCTTGCCTCTGCCTCCCAAGTAGCTGGGACTACAGGCGCCCGCCACAACGCCCAGACATTTTTTTGTTGCAGCCATCATTGTTGTTTGGCGGACCCAGGCTGGATTTGAACCCGCCAGCTCAGGTGTACGTGGCTGGTGCCTTAGCCCATTGAGCCACAGGCGCCGAGCCAGCTCCATTGTAATCTTAATGGGGGCACTGAACAATATGTGGTCCTTTGTTGATTGAAATATCTTTATGTAGTGCGTGACTAGGTCATCTAAAGATTTTACATACAACCTCAAATAAAACCCCTAATAATTCAATGATTCAAAGAAACACTCGAGCTAGCGTTGTAGCACAAGTATCATGCTCTTTTAACACTTGATTATCCAACACTGTTAGGAACCTCACTGTTTCCCAGCAGAAAATAACTCTAAATGTGGGTAAATCCTAACAAGGCTCTTCCATGCATACCTGCCCCTAAGTACTGTGAGGAGGTACCATTCCAGGTCTCTAGCTATATGAACCACCATGAGGACACATGTGCCTATGGGAACTGTCTGTACCATGCTCACCACAGTGACCTGGTAGCATCAATTTTACTGCTGAGCTGCTCAGGAGGACTCAGCAAGAGACAGGAAGGCCCCCCCGGCTCTAGACCAGCAAGGCAAAGAGTGTCATGGAACTTCAACAAAGTGGCACTGCATGTTGATGCTGTTTATATGGCCTTCACCAATGTCATAATGTCACATATACCATGTCAGACATGCAGGCTGCCTGAGATCTTGGGACAAGGCCCTTAAATAATGGGCAAAAAATCAATTTAAGGGGGAGGGGGACTTTACTAGATTAGTTTCAGAACATAGCTAACAACTTCCAGTTGAACATGTAGGTTGTTCTATTTTCAAACAACATAGAAAGTCCTACTTTGAGTCAACCAATAAGTATTCTAAATTCCAACCTAAAAATATACTATATGCTATGCTACCAACAGAAAAGGAACCTAAAACACAAAATTTTGTCCCAAGTGAATTTTATATAAAATATGGGAACTTTTTTGGCTCGAAGCCTGTGGCTCAACTGGCTAAGGCACCAGCCACATACACCTGAGCTGTCAGGTTCGAATCCAGCCTGGGCCCATCAAACAACAATGACGGCTGCAACCAAAAAAAAAAAATGGCCAGGCATTCTGGCGGGCACCTGTAGTCTCAGCTACTTGGGAGGCGGAGGCAGGAGACTCGCTTGTGTCCAGGAATTAGAGGTTGCTGTGAGCTATGATGCTACAGCATTCTATGCAGTATGACAGCTTGAGGCTCTGTCTCAAAAAAAAAAAAAAAGTTTCATAGTAGAATCTTTGGCGTTTTCCATATATACAATCATGTCATCTGCGAAGAGTGAAAGTTTAATCTCTTTTGATCCTATGTGGATACCCTTGATCGCCTTTTCTTCCCTAATTGCAATGGTTAGGACTTCCATTACAATGTTGAAGAGCAATGGAGACAATGGGCAACCTTGCCTAGTTCCTGATCTAAGTGGAAATACCTTCAATTTAACTCCATTCAATACAATATTGGCTGTGGGTTTGCTGTAGATGGCCTCTATTAGTTTGAGAAATGTTCCTTCAATGCAAATTTTCTTAAGTGTTCTGATCATGAAGGGATGCTGGATATTATCAAAAGCTTTCTCTGCATCAATTGAGAGAATCATATGGTCTTTATTTTTTAATTTGTTTATGTGCTGAATTACATTTATGGATTTACATATATTGAACCAGCCTTGGGATCCTGGGATAAAGCCCACTTAGTCGTGATGTATGATTTGTTTGATGTGTTGCTGGATCCTGTTTGTTAGAATCTTATTGAATATTTTTTCGTCAATATTCATTAGTGATATTGATCTGTAGTTTTTTTTTCTTTTTTCTTTTCTTTTTTTTTTTTTGAGAAAGAGCCTCAAGCTGTCCCCCCGGGTAGAGTGTCATGGCATTACAGCTCACAGCAACCTCCAATTCCTGGGCTCAAGTGAGTCTTCTGCCTCTGCCTCCCAAGTAGCTGGGACTACAGGCACCCGCCACAACGCCCAGCTATTTTTGTTTGGGTTGCAGCTGTCATTGTTGGTTGGCGGGCCCAGGCTGGATTCGAACCCGCCAGCTCAGGTTTACATGGCTGGCGGCTTAGCCCACTGAGCCACAGGCGCCGAGCCTAGTTTTCTTTTCTTATTGGATCTTTTCCTGGTTTAGGGATCAAGGTGATATTCGCTTCATAGAATGTGTTGGGTAGTATTCCATCTTTTTCTATATTTTGGAAAAGGTTGAGTAATATAGGTAGTAGTTCCTCTTTAAAGGTTTGGTAGAATGCTGACGTGAAGCCATCTGGTCCCGGGCTTTTCTTTTTAGGGAGATTTTGTATGGTTGATGCTATTTCCGAACTTGATATTGGCCTGTTCAAACTTTCCACTTCATTCTGGCTAAGTCTAGGAAGGTGGCATGCTTCCAAATATTGGCCAATTTCCTTGAGATTTTCATATTTCTGAGAATAAAGTTTCTTGTAATATTCGTTAAGGATTTTTTGAATTTCTGAGGGGTCTGTTGTTATTTTGTCTTTACCATTTCTGATTGATGAAATTAGAGATTTTAGTCTTTTTTTCCTGATTAGAGTAGCTGAAGTTTTATCTATTTTATTGACCTTTTCAAAGAACCAACTTTTTGATTTATTGATCTGTTGTATAATTCTTTTGTTTTCAATTTCATTTAATTCTGCCCTGATTTTGGTTATTTCTTTTCTCCTGCTGGGTTTGGAGTTAGAATG
>CAUYON010130898.1:0-17161 GCA_963573935.1 Arctocebus calabarensis | reverse complement strand
ACACAGCACCTGTGCGCCCACCCCCCACATGCCCACTGTGTTCTCAGGGGCTGCTGAGACGTCCATCCCTTACACAGCACCTGTGCGCCCACCCCCCACGTGCCCACTGTGTTCTCAGGGGCTGCTGCAACGTCCACCCCTTACACAGCACCTGTGCGCCCACCCCCCGCGTGCCCACTGTGTTCTCGGGGGCTGCTGCAACGTCCATCCCTTACACAGCACCTGTGCACCGCCCCCCAGGTGCCCACTGTGTTCTCGGGGTCCGCTAAGACGTCCGCCCCTTACACAGCACCTGTGTGCCCGCCCCCCACATGCCCACTGTGTTCTCGGGGTCCGCTGAGACATCCGCCCCTTACACAGCACCTGTGCACTGCCCCCCGGGTGCCCACTGTGTTCTTGGGGGCTGCTGCGACATACACCCCTTACTCCTGTGTTCCCATTCCCAGCGTCAGGCCCAGCCCCTCTGGAGACCTGATGTTTCTGGCCCCTGGCTAATCTGTGCTGGCACAGACAGGGACAAGAGAAGTGATGCCTGTGACTCTCTCTCTGCTCTGCCTGTCCCGTTTTCTCTTCACTGTCCTGCAAGTCTGAGTTCTGGTGCTACCACCCACCCCAGGTCTGCACAATGAACTAGCAGAAGGATGTCTGCCCTGACAACGTCCAGGACACTCCTCCTCCAAGACTTCTTAGGACATTTCAGAAGTCTCAATTAGCTCCCAGGTACTCTCCTGTTTTTCTTTATAACGTTCTTTATATTATTTTCTTTTTTTTAAGGCAAAGGCACAGGTGAGGGAGGGCAGGTACTGAAGCCCAGCCGGCTCCCCGAGGGCAGCACTCCGAGTTCGCCAGTGACAGAGGCTCAGAGAAAGCGCGCAGGGAAAGTTCTGTGCCTCAAAGGCTCAGTGGCAGGACAGGACCCAGGAGGGAGTGTCACAGTATACTGTTGAAATGCTTAGGGCTGAATCGGGGCCAAAAAGAAAAGCAGGAAAGTGTGCGGAAGCCACTCTGGTGTCCTGACGTTGACACTGGCAGAAGGTCCTTTCACCTGGTGGGACAGGGAAGGCTCCTATCTGCCCTCTGCACTCTCAAGGCCTGGCTCAGCGCCAACACTTGCTACACACTCTAAGCATATTTCTCTAACTAGAATTGTCCCTATTTTTCACTATGGCTCATTCTTATACTTCCTTCCTCTAATTACCCAGGGCCAGTGGTGGGTCCATTTCCATGCATAGGTAAGCCACCATCCAAAAGGTGAAAATGTAGTAAACCAATTCCTCTAGGGACACATAATAATGGAAGCAAGTGACCAAGTCACGCTCTCCTACGATGTCTGGATTTCATCTGTCCCACTTCCTAAGATTTTTCAAGTGTAATTTTCCAACTTATCCTGAATTTCGGCAGAGCAGAGGTGGTAGATGAGGGGTCTTCCCACCTGCTCTGGGGCAGAGGGGTCCGCCTGAGGGAACACAGAAGCTGCTGAGGCCTCCCCATCTCTGAGAGGCAACAGGCATTCCTGTGCTCCTCGAAACACCGGTGAAGGCCAAAGCGAGGGTACAACCCCAACTTCAGAAGATCCCTGCTGGCACTGCATACCTTTCACTTATAAACACAGGCCTGTCCAACAGCACCTCGAAACTTCAATCCCACGTTTTCTTTCCCTTGAGAGACTCCAAGCATCGGAAATACTCTACCCCTAGTTTCCCTCCATACATAAAGTGCCTTGCAGGAGGGAACACCAGTATAGACGACTGCCCCCTCCTGCCATCCGGGGTCCCAGGGAGACTCAGGTGGTCCCACGAGGCCCAGGCGCTTACCTGGTGTGGAAGTTCTGGATGTTCACATTTCTGTAAGGAGCGGTTTTCCTCTGACACCACAGCAGCAGACCCTCTTTGGCAGATGTTTCTGTAATGACAGCCAAGAACACGTCCACAGGGAAATACTCACGGGCTCAGTTCATCCAACTGTTACTTGCTCTTGACACAAACTTCCGAGGGGGCCGGGTCATCAAATCATCGTCTCCTCACTGACTCGGCAGCACATGGGAGCAGGAACCCTGATCCCAGTTCCAAGAACAACAACAACAAAACACTAAACCAGACTTCAGGGTAACCGGTATCATTTTCTTAATAAAAAAAAATTTTTTTTTTTGGAGTCACTGTTATCCTCATTAGCATCACAGCTCAGAGCAACCTCAGACTCTTGGGCTCAAGAGAGCCTCCTGCCTCAGCCTCCCCAAGTCGCTGGGACTACAGGTGCCCACCACAACGCCCGGCTATTCTGAGAGATGAGGTCTCACTCTTGACCAGGCTGGTCTTGAACTCTTGAGCTCAAGGGATGCACCCACCTTGGCCTCCCAGAGTGCTAGAATTAACAGGTGTGAGCTACTGCGCCTGGCCTAAAAATGGGTTTTCAAAATGTGACGGTACCGCACTGTGTGGGGTGACACTGGGAATGTCTATTATCCTGGACCAGAGAACACGTGTCCAATTTGAAAGGAGGACTGTGGGAGCTGGCAGGGAGCTTCAGACCTCTCTCTTCCTAGGACTGACTGCGTCCTGGAGATACTGGAAAAGTATGATACAGGCGCAGTCTCTGACTAAAGTGAGTCTGATGGGACAATTTGATCCTTTGTACTAGCTTAATATTTACTGCATACTATCCTGAAAATACACACACATACAGAAATGAAAAGAGTCTACAGTGTAACCCACACCACAAAAATGTGTGTAGTTGACGACAACTAACCTATTGTTCATCTTGGTCATAATTCATACTCTTCAGTAAATGGAATTAACAGAGGCTACTATATCTCAAATATGTTCCCTTCCCCACTGATTTTATAATACTTAAAAAGTTTTATTTATAAATTTCAAGTTTGGCGGCTTGAGTTTTGACCAAGTAAAACAGAATCACCACCATCAGCGGTGGCCATGAAAACGTGTGGTCAGGCTTCCTGCTGCTGCTGAGAGCACAGGGCAGGCCGCTGATGTGCCAGCTGCAGTCCCCAATGCACCCCTGCACTCCCCCAGGCTGGGGGTGGGCACAGAGCTGGGTCACCCCTGCCTGACACAGGATGCTTCTCAGAGCAGCTGATACTTAAGGACTCCTGGCTGAACCCATCTCAGACTGCACTGCAAGCCTCCCTTCCTCAAGCCTCCTCCCGTCCTCAAGCCTCCCTTCCTCAAGCCTCCCTTCCTCAAGCCTCCTCCCGTCCCTTCCTTTGGTCAGGGGTCCGCCAGCACTGTGGCCTGGAAGGCTCCTCAGATATCCCTTGCTCCCCCCTTTTACCCAGCACAAGCATTTCCCCTAAGAAAGTTCTTGTACTTCTGTTATGAACTGAATGTTTGCGTCTCTCCATACGTTGACGTCCTAAACCCTAATGTGGTAAGAGTTTGGAGATGGGGCCTTTGGGAGGTGATGAGGGTTAGATGAGGTCATGAGGGTGAGGCCCTCCTGATGGGATTAGCACCCTTATAAGCCGAGAGGCCAGAGACCTTGCCTTCTGGCAGGCTCTCCCTCACCCCAGCCCCTACCACGTGATGACAGAGCAGAAAGCCAGCCACCTGCAAAGCAGGAAGAAGGCCCTCCCCAGAACCAGACCGTGCTGGCACCCAGGTCCTGGACTCCAGCCTCCAAAACTTTGAGAAAACAGGTGTCTGTTGTTTAAGCTACCCTGGTTATAATACATTTTTTATAGAGGCCCGAGGAGATTAAGACAACTTCTAATACATCTTAGTACCTGCTTCTTGGAGGATCCAAACGTAAATGCATCTAAATGGCTCCTCAAAGCCACTTATATAACCCAGGAATGTGCTTTATATATAAATGCTAACAGTTTAGAAAGTCTCTAAAAGCATACAGACTCTAACACTGGGGCCTGGACTTCCATCTTAAAGTTGATTTTTTTCAAATCAAAATAAATAATCTCCAATTTTCTACTTTAGTTAACGCTTTTTTTTGGACTCATAACCCAGATGCAATACACACACCCCCAAAGTTTCATGTACTGTAAGAATAACTTTAATAACTCCTACTCATGTCTCTTACCTAGAAAATTCCTGTTAATGAAAAAACTGAAATTGCTAAGACTTTATTCAAATATTAATTGGCAGCAATGTTGAAATATGAAACTCCATATCTAGTTGTTCTGCTATATACATGTAACTGCCTGCTCAGTTCTGACCAGTGTGATCACTAAGAACAACACCAGGAGGAAATAGTAATAATTATTATTATATTGTTATATTTATTAATGACATAATTACTATTTTGTTAAAGTGATAAATATAATTAATATTGTGTTCAAATAATAAATATAGTAACAAATATCTGGTTGTTATTATTATTTGAGACAGAGTCTCAGCCTAGCTCACAGCAACCACAAACTGTTGGGCTCAAGGGATCCTTCTCCCTCAGCCTTCCCAGAAGCTGGATTACAAGTGCCCGCCACAAGGCCCAGCTCATTTTTCTATTTTTAGTAGAGACAGGGTTTCACCCTTGCTGAGGCTGGTCGGTCTTAAAGTCCTGAACTCAAGCAACCCGCCCACCTTAGCCTCCCAGAGTGGAAGAATTATAGGTGTGAGCCACCAAGCCCAGGCAACACGAGGAGGAAATTATTAGCTGTATTTGATAAAGCTTAAGTGAAACCCACCAGGTTAGAATAATAAACAGAGGTACAGGAGAGATCTACAAAATCCTAAAACTGCTTCTGCATTGTAGATTTACAAGTCAGTGAGTTTCACCTAAACATATGAACACTCTCAGGCCATGAATGTCAAACAAGACTTTCTCCTTATTTAATTGCTACTTCCAATCAAAGATGGCCTTCCCCTATCCTACTTCCAAGTCTATTTTCAGGCTTTCAACAAAAGCTTAACAAGCCTGTGTCAATCATGTACACAAGTGGAATAACCCATCCCTGACAGGTGGAGGGGAAATCTGAAACACGGCCATTTGGCACAAACAGGTCCACACCCAAAACCTTGATCATGGGTGTAAAAAGCCTGTGAGAGACCGGCAGCGCCATTCATCATTCTATCATGAAAAACAGTAAGACACCCCACTGAGCGCCTCAACCACAGAGACTGAATTTTCTATTCTCTTTCTTGGAAGAGACACAGCATTTTCTTTTCTTTTTTCCTCCTTAGAACTTTCTTCATGGCATCACCACTCAAAGCACAATAGGACTTATCTGCAGATATGCAAGAGACCCATCATTTTCTGAAGGAAACTGCCTTTTCAAAGAATTTGGTTTTAAACAATGTCTTTTAGGATGGGTAGAGGGAGGGTAACTGGTGGGTCCACACCTACGGCGCATCTTAGAAGGGTACAGGTGAAACTTACTGAATGCAGAATATAAAGGTCTTAACACAATAACTAAGAAAATGCCATGCAGGCTATGTAAACCAGTTTGATGAAAATATTTCAGATTGTATATGAAACCAGCACATTGTACCCCATGAGTGCATTAAAGTACACAAGTATGATTTAATAAAAAATTAAAATTTGAAAAAAAAATCAAAGGAAACTGGGGCGGTACCTGTGGCTCAAAGGAGTAGGGCGCCGGGCCCATATGCCGGAGGTGGTGGGTTCAAACGTAGCCCTGGCCAAAAACTGCAAAAAAAAAAAAAAAAAAAAATTTCAAAGGAAACTGAAGATGAAAGATAAAGATAAACTTTGTTTATCTTTTTGAGACAGAGTCTCACTTGGTCTCCCTGGGTAGAGTGTCCTGGCATCCTAGCACTCAAATCTAGGTTGGAAGGAAGAGGGAAGGAGCAAATTGGAAGGCTCTGGTTCCAATCCACCATTCCACATGTGGACAGTAGGAGGGGAGTACAGAGAAAGCTTACTCTTTCACACTCTGGGCACCTGCACACATAGACATTATTTAATAAAAATATTTATTCTAGTACGCAGATAGCTCGCCAAAGCTCCTGAAGTGCTACCTATTCTGTTGTGTGCTTCCCCAACACACACCCATTACTCAAAAACTATTAGAAGGGAGGGAGGGAGGGAGGTGATGAAGGGGTGACATCGAGGCTCTCTGTCCTTCTTGGTGCAGTAGAACTCCCCCTCTCTGAATCCTTGCCCAGGTGCATTGCATCGACACAGCACTAGCACCCAGAAAGCAAGGATTAGAGAGGGGAAGCAGGGCAGAAGGCTCAGGCAGTTGCAGCGCTTGATGTGAAGATGGTTCTCTATATGAGAGTGGGAATGAAAAGTCTCACACTGAATGTGTGTTGGGAGAAAGTGTCAGTAAGAAGTCCCATTTTGTGATTCACTACAAACTCAGCACATGCAAAACCATCAAGTGACAAAGAACTCCATTATCCTACACATATTCTTTGAGGCATGGACCAGCTCCACCTGTGTGCCACCATATGCCTGTTGGCCTGGCAGCACAGTGTCAATCAATACTTGTGGAAGGGAGGGGGAGTGGAAAGGAAGGAGGGAGGAGGTGGTGATTCAGAGACTCTGTCCTTCTACTTATAGAAAAGGGCCGTTCTTAGAGTACTGGAGTAACTGCTGCATCAAGGTAGCATTCACATCTAGGTGGCAAGGGTATGAGGGGAACAGAGCAGAAGGCTCAGGACATGCATACCACATACACCTGCATAGCTACCTATGTGCCAAGGGATGGAGAGAAGTCCAATTTCTGGCACCCTGAGCCCAATTATCTATAGAATTTAGACGTTATAAGAGAATCTATTCTCCATGAGCCTATTAGACAGTAAGGTTGGCATCTGAGACTGGTTAGTTCTCCATGACACCCCCCAAACAGCAGGAATTCAGTAAATTGTTAAAGGATAAATGGATCAAAAAATGTACACACAAATGATTCAAAGATTGAGCAAATTAGAGAGAAGCACTGTGCAGGCTCTGTCCTACACATGACAAAGCTCACGAGCTGGTATCCTTGCACTAAGATAGTACTTGTACCTAAACTGCAAGGGCTGGGAGAGAGTAAGCAAAAATCGAGGTCCAGGCACCTGTGTACCAGACAAGCATTTGAATTTGTGTGTAACATGGAAGTTTATACTCTTGCAGACAAGTAGAGATAATAAGAAGGCTCATTGATGCCTTTCGGTTTTGTACAGAAATGTGTTTACATTCACGTGTACACATGCATGCACAGGGAACATATGTACATGTGAGAGAATGATAAAATTCAATTCTTGGCATACTGGAGTGCCTGTTTAGGTGTCTAGGCCTGGGGAAGACTAGGCACCAGACATGTCCACCAGATAGGAGTCCTGGAGAGAGACACTGCTTCTTACTCAGCAGGGCAGCATGTGCCACATCAAAAGCAATCAATAAACAAGCACTGCTTCAGCAGAAGATTCTTTTGAGTATTTCTTGAGATAGAGTCTCACTCTGTCACCCGGCATATAGTGCCATGGCGTCATAGCTCACAACAATCTCAAACTCTTGGTCTCAAGTTATCTTTTTCACTCAGCCTCCTGAGTAGCTGGGACTATAGGCTCCCACCACAACACTTAGCTAGATTTTTTCTATTTTTAGTAGAGATAGGGTGTCACTCTTGCTCAGGTTGGCAGCAGAAGATTCTTGATGACAAAGCTCACACTCCTGTAATCCATGCACATAGGAGGTGTTTTGAGAATTCACAACTCCGATATGCAATGGGTATGGGAGAAGGAGCAGTTCATTCTGCACACAAAACTTTTTTTTTTTTTATATATATTGTTGGGGATTTATTGAGGGCACACAGAACCAGGTTACATTGCTTTTGTTAGATAAGGACTCTCTTATAATTGCGTATGTTTTTAAAGTGTTAGGTGCATACCTGGAGAAATAGTGCCAAGGCTCTTCTCTAATAGTCTTTGCTGAGTGTTCACTTAGTTTCCTGTACTCACCAAGTATGTGGTTATGGAGGAGATAGGATAGAGTAATGAGATGACGTCCGCACACCACAGCCTGCATGGCCTTGGCAGTGAGAATGCCCCTGAGCAATGGGAGAGCCACTTCCTCCCACTCCCTTCACTATGTCCCTAGCACTTACACTAACTCAGTGATTCTCACACTTGAGAGAACATCAGAATCAGTTGGGAGACATGTTACAGTATAGACTGCTGTGCTTAATGATTCAGTAGGTTGGGTGGGGTGCAATATTTGCATTTTGAACAAGTTCCCCGGCTATACTGACACTGTTGATCTGGAGGGCACTTTGAGAACCACCTCTCCAAATGTACATTACAGAAATGAAAGAATGGGACCAGGGTCGGGGGGACATAGGATCTACTCTTTTAAACATGGATAAGATTCCTTCTCTTTGCATTTTTGTACAAGAGCAACGGACTGGGGATAACATTTGTACCCTACTACCAAGAATGAGAGGGACAACTTGAATAGAAGGTTCAGGCATTTTCAGATCTAGTGTGCATACACATGAGAAATAATACTCTTCTGTTAATAGATGATTTGCCTATGACCATACAAAAGTGGAATCTCTTTTCTATATTTGCATGTATGTGATGAACAATGAGTAGGGACTACTCTCCTCTAAGCTCTGACTGTGTGTAGAAAACTCATTGCCTTGCACACCAGACCTAGGCCAGAGGATGCTGCTCACTATCCTACACACACTGTGGATGCAGCTCTATGTATGGCAGGAACACACTTGTGTTTCTATATCTGAGCACTATAGAGAGGTAAGCAAAGGGTGATGGAAAGGGTCACTCCTTGGCATGTGTTTATATCTGAATAATGAGGGAGAGGGAAATTCACTCTCTTAAACCTGCCCACTAGACCTAGTGAGGATGGGGTCTCTGTCCTGTTCACTTGTCTCTACACAACTGATAAAAGACATGAGCTCCTTCTTAAAGGCATGAATGAATGAAGGACAGGGGTTGTGTACAGGAACTCTGTGTTCTATTTAGAAGAGTCTCGGTCTTGGAGCGCTTACCCAGATGCAATGCAATGGCACAGCATTTGCACCTGGGTACTAGGATTTGCGATGGGGAATAAGACTGAAGGCTCAGCCAGCCACTATATGCGCACACACAAACACATGCAACATTGTGTGTGCTCACACAGATTTACAGGGAATTCTCACTCTTTTGCAAGTAGTGTGTTCATGTGTGATTGTACAGAAAGGTAAAGAAAAGGATCTCTCACACACAGAGCAGCGAGGAGGAAAGCAGAAGTAAAGACTTCCTTCATTTAATCCCTCTCTAAGAAGGGTTAAGAAAGCTCACTGGTAGGGGGGATAGGAATAGGAGAGGGGACAGCAAAATGGGCTCCATCTCTTACCCTCCCTATAGATGGGGTTTTCTGCATGCAAGTGTCTGTCTCTTGGTTTGTCTGGGGAGGAGGAAAGTTTGAGAACTTTCACTTGAGCAGGACCTGCACATGTGTTTGCATGCAGGCTGGGTAAAAAGGAACACAGAGATTTACTTCATTTTTCTTTTTTTTGAAACAAGAGTCTCATTTTGTTGCCCTTGGTAGAGTGCCGTGGTGTCATAGCTCACAGCGACCTCAAACTCTTGAGCTCAAGTGATTCTCTTTCCTCAGCTTCCCAAGTAGCTGGGACTACAGGTGCCTGCCACGACACCTGGCTATTTTTAGAGACGAGGTCTCGAACCTGTGTCCTCAGGCAATCCACCGACCTTGGCCTCCGAGAGTGCTAGGATTACAGGCGTGAGCCACTGCACCCAGCCCCACTTCATTCTTTTTAATAGTGGTCTATTAGTTCACCATGTTCATGTACCATGCTTTTTAGTCCCCTACCAGAATATAGGGCAGCAATCTTGTCCATTTTGATCACTGCTACATCCTCTCTGACCAACATATATCTGGAGTCTCGTAGACAGCTGAATATTTGTGGAAGAGGAAAAAGAAAGAAGAGTTGACATGCAAGAGCTCTGTCCTTTTAAATGTAGAAGGCTCCGTCCCTTGGAGTTCTTGCACAGGGACAGTGGTTCAGGGAAGACTGGCACCTAGGCTGAAAGAACATGAATGAGGATCTGGATCAGAGTGCCTGCTATGTGGACATATGTCTGTGTGTATAATCAGTTGGGTCCTGCACATGGTTTTATGTGGGGTTGTACTGAGGTTTAGAACATTCTCCCACACACATCTGTGTGAGTCCAGGAAGTGTGTGTGTGTATGTATATGTGTGTGTTGGAGTGTGTGCATCAAATTCCAATCTGTGACCCTCCCACCCTCAGAACATGCAAGCATAGATGAGTAGAAGTCCATGCTCCTCCCTGGAATGTCTGCTCCATGAACGTAGGGACCAGATGTGGTTCATTTTCTTGTGGGCCAACTGCATGGCATAGCACCTGAAACAGAGTAGGTGTTATCCAGAGATAATCAGAGAATGGATCAAAAGAGGCAGAGGTGCTCTGTCCTTTGTGGAGATGACACTTCCCCTCTCAGAATTCTTGCCCAGGTGCCTTGAATTCAGAAAGCATTCTCACCCAGATAGCAAGGATTAGAGAGGGGGAATCAGAACGGAAGATTCCAGCACCCTCACACCTTGCATATATGTTTAACAGGAAGGCCTGCTGTTTGTGACCAGTTAATTTACCCAGATTTGAGCTAAAGAAGAGAAGTTACTCCTACAAGTATCTATGTGAGAGCAGGAATGAGAAGTCTCCTACTTGTGTGTAGGAGGAAGAGTAGGTAAGAAGTCCCTTGTGTAGCCCACTTTCCTTCAGTACATGCAGGGATGATGGCTAGTGACAGAGTCTGTTCTCCTCCCTGGCCTACAAGATCCAGGAAAGCAGGGCCCAAGTCTTTCTTGTACACTCTTCTGTGTCCAATGCCCAACACAGTCCCCAATATACATTCTTTGTGGAAAGAATAAATGAATGAGTGGCAGAGAGCAGGTAAGCATCTAGGCAAGCAGTAAGCAGATGAAAGGTGACATCCAGATCTTCTGTCCTTCTCCACGCAGAGGAGGCTCACCCTCTCAGAATCCTTGCCCAGGTGCATTGCATTCAGATAGCACTCACCCAGGGACAAAGGATTAGAGAGGAGGAGCGGGCATCTTCCAGAAGGCTCAGGCACCTGCACTCTGTATGTGTGTCTCTGTGTATATTTAACTCTCACAGTCTCTTCCCTCCAAAGCATCACTATTTGCATTTGGTGTGATGCCTCTCCCCAGAGCAAACATATGTGTTCATTCCCATGCACAAGGCCACATGGACCTGCTCTCTCAGACAAAGCCTCTGATACTATGAATAGCATGTTTTTCAGATCACACTTGAGTCTGTATGTGGTGGATGCATGTGATTTGGGAATAGTGGGGACAATCTATATATGTGGGCACACACGTGCATGCACATGTTGGAAGATAGTACAGAAAAAGGGTGTGCTTTATTCCCTTCTGTGCCCTGCAAATAATAACCTTACTGGTTGTGTGAGTCTCACTGCCCAATGTATGTTTCCCCATTATAGTATGTAACACATACTAAGCTGGGAACCAAGAGAAAGCTCATGCTTTCATAGAGGTGTAAGCCTGTCCACAGAGAATAATGAAGTTCATTCTCCCACAGGGGCCCTTCATAGAGAGGCCTTGGCTATCTTATTCACCACTGTATCTCTACCACTGAATGCAGGGTCTGGCAACTCATAGCAAAGTCAAATACAGTATTTTAAAGATGGTAAGAAGGTGGGAAGGTGGCAGAGATGAAGAACAGGTACTCTGATCCTTCTACATGCAGACAAGGCTCAGCCTCTTTGAATCCTTGAATAGGTGTGTTGCACAGAGATAGCACTCACACCTAGGTTCCAAGGATTCGAGAGGGGGAGCACACAAGAAGGCTCAGGCATCCATCGTATGTGTGCATGTGTTTAGCTATAATAAAGAATATTATTTCTGTATCTATACAGCATCATTTATGATGGATTATACAGAGAGACAGAGAACATTATTTCCTGTATAGTTTCATGTGAGAGCAAAGAAGATTCATGCTTTGGGGCATGTTTGTGAGTGACAGCAGTAATGAGATGTCTACTCTATGGGCCACTCAGTCTCAGGACATGCAGGTATAATAAGGAATTCCATTTTCTCCCTCAACTCTAGCTCCATGAAGGCAAGGAACAAGTGTGTCTTGTGACCATATGCTCATTTGAACCTTAGTATCACACAGAAGAGGTGCTCAAGAAATATTTGTGGAATGGATGGAAGGAGGGTAGAATGGTGCTTTGTCCTGAATGAAGGCAAAGCGCTCACTCTCAGAATCCTTGCCCAGGTGCATTGCATCCAGCTAGCACTCTCACCTAGGTAGCAAGGATTAGAGAGGGGGAGCAGATCAGAAAGCCATGTGAGGTTTTAGCAAGAGGGCTCCCTCTTCTCCACACAAGGTACTTACTTGTGATGATACAGAAGTAAACAGAAGGCTCTCGAGCTTCACATTAAAGATGTCTAGATGAATATATATTTTGTTTGTTTTCTCAGATAACAACAAAATGGTATAAACCTACAAGGACAAAAGGACTGTGAGGAGAGAGGAGTGTGAGAGGAAGGAGAATGAATAGGAGACATCAAGGCTCATTACAACAAATCTTTTGGATATGCAATGAGAAAGCAGTACAGTTTAGTGCACCTCTTCTCAAACTTTAACATGCATCAGAATCACCTTGAGAGCTTGATAATATGTAGGTTATAGGGGTTTGTGATTTGGTAGGTCTAGGTTGGGGCCCAAGAATTTGCATTTCTAGCAAATTCTCAGACCATGCTGATGGTTGGAGGATGACACTGAGAGGATCACTGATGTGATAGAGAAATCATAGGCTTTGGTAGCCACAAACCCTGATTCACATCCACACTCATCCACATATTAACTCATACAATTGACCTGATTTTCCCAAGATCATGTTACACCTTTGAAAAAAATAGGGGCAATTCAAAGCCTACCTCTTAAAAGGGGCCAAAACAAATGAACTCAGAGAACAAAGTGGAGCACAGTACCTGGCACACAGTTATCACTATTTTTACTTCTTACCCTCCATTTTTATGTGCACACGTATTTGAATGAATGTGCATTTCTAAGGAAGATGGACAAACTCCTGGATGCAACTGCACAGGGAGAATGCATAGATTCATCCTCTTGAATTCCTTGTGTGTGAGTTGCTGAGTTTCCTTCAATCTCCCTAGGTCAACAAAGTTCACACCCTTTATATAAGGGATATAAAGAAAAACATCAGAAGTTTTGCTCTCTTTGTGTTCAGGGAGGAGATGAGGGGAAGAGAGGGAGGAGATAAAGAGAATGTGTATAGATAAGTAAGTAGAAACAGGGGCATCTGCTCCTGTCTCTCTAGTCCTTGTATGAGCTGGACACCTGGTCACATGTGGGCCTCCCTCATATGCTCATTCTCCTATCTACCTTGCTGTGTGCATGGGCATATTACTGCAGAACATTTGTGTATCTGTGAATGTGAGTGAGAGCACTAACAAGCAAATGTACCTTCTTGCAGCTCCACTTAAGAAATGATAGCTCCACTTAAGAAATGATACCAAGACAGCACATTGCCCTACCTGGGAGGTCTAAGAAAGCAGGGCTAAGGCAGAACTCCATCCCCTATTTATCTTGTCAGTGGGACTGTATAAACAAGGCCACATCCCTAGATGCCTGTCTGTCCTAAGTGATACGATGGGATGCTTGGGGAGAGGGAGCTAAAGAAGAACTCATTCTCTAACATCCATAGCACATGTGCACACCTGCAGGGTGGGTACAAATCAACCTCACCTTCCTATATGTTCTGCTGGGCAGTATATTCAGGAGACTATGGCTACTCTGCTAGCTCCCTACAGGAAGTAAATTAATATAATCAGATAGGCGAGGGAGGCAATGCACAGGTGCTCTGTCCTTCTACCTGCAGGGAAGGCTCATCCACTCTTAATCCTTGCCCAGGTGCATTACGTGTAGAAAGCACTAGCACCAGGTATCGAGGATTAAAGAGAAGGAGCCAATGAGAAGGCTCAGGTACCTGTATCCCAAGGAAGGGAATCAAAGAAAAAAAAGCTCACTTTTGGCTCGTCGCCTGTGGCTCAATGGGCTAAGGCGCCAGCCACGTACACCTGAGATGGCGGGTTTGAATCTAGCCTGGACCCGCCAAACAACAATAATGGCTGCAACCAAAAAATGGCCAGGCGTTGTGGCAGGCGCCTGTAGTCCCAGCTACTTGGGAGGCAGACGCAGGAGACTTGCTTGAGCCCAGGAATTGGAGGTTGCTGTGAGCTGTGATGTTACAGCACTCTACCCAGGGCGACAGCTTGAGGCTGTCTCAAAAAAGGAAAAAGCTCACTTTTTTCCAGCCCCTTGAACACATGAAGGCAAGCTTAATGGGAATGGGGTTATTTTATCCTCTGGTACAAGCTCAACACACAGTAAACCTAGGGCCCCTGATGCATTGCCCACTATTGGGTCCCCAAATCCAAGAGACATTCAACAAGCTCCATGAAAGGAACTAGGAAGGAGATAGGTAAGTGTTCTCTTCTCTGTGTGGAAGACATTGACCCTCTGTGAGTCTTCGCCCAAGTGCATCACACTGAAACAGCACTTTCAACTGGGTACTAAGTATCAGAGAGATGCTGTCAGCCTAAGTACTCAACTCCCACATGAGAAACAGGAAAAAGAGGGTCTGTCTTCTTTCTCTCATACCTCACATGCACTGTATCAGTAAATTCAATTGGCCCTAACTTTAAAATATATCCATATCTGACCATTTTTCACCATCTTCACCACCACCATACTGGCCCTGTCCTCCACTCATCTCTCACCTGAATTATTTCAAAGGCTTCCTAATTGTCTTCCTTTTTCTGAACTTGCTCCCCCTATTCTCCACACACAGTCAGAATAATACTTATGAAACAAAGGCATGTAAGACCCCTATAATCCTGATGTAGAATTGGATGTATAAGCATGGAGTCATGTTATATTTCATCTACAAACAAGACAAAGCAATGACGAAACATTTTTTTTGTTCTGATCACTGAAGAAGCCTAAAAACAATGACCATTCCAGAGACATATATGATCTCTAAAGTAGTTTGGATATTTTTCCACTCCAAATCTAATGTCAAAATGTGATCCCCAATGTTGAAGGTGGGGTCTCATGGCAGGTGTTTGGGTCATTGGGTAGATCCCTCATGATCAGCATGGTGCCCTCCTGATGGTAATGAGGGAGCACTCACTCTTGGTTCACCGAGATATGGTTGTTTAAAAGATGGGCCAATCCTCCTTCTCTGTCTTGTTCCCTCTCTTACCACAGGACACATCTGCTCCCTCTTCACCTTCTGCTACCAGTGGAAGCTCCCTGAAGCCTTCACCAGAAGCAGATGCTGGTGCCAAGCTGCTTCTATAGTCTGCAGAATTCTGCCAAATAAAGATCTTTTCTTTTCTTTTTTTTTTAGACAGAGCCTCAAGCTGTCACCCTGGATAGAGTGCCATGGCATTAGAGCTCACAGCAACCTCCAATTCCTGGGCTCAAGCGAGTCTCCTGCCTCTGCCTCCCAAGCAGCTGGGACTACAGGTGCCCGCCACAACGCCCGGCCATTTTTTGGTTGCAGCCGTTGTTGTTTAGGGGCCTGGGCTGGATTCGAACCTGCCAGCTCAGGTGTACGTGGCTGGTGCCTTAGCCCGTTGAGACACAGGTGCTGAGCCTAAAGATCTTTTCTTTACAAATTACCCAGCCTCAAGTATTTCCTTCATAGCAATGCAAAATAGAATAATACAGTCCCCAAATACAATATCTGACTAAAAGAAACCAGGACTTCTTGAAGACATGACAGATTCCAGGACTGGGGAAGGAGATGTCTGAGAAGAACCCGAACATTTTTTTATCCTTGAAAACAGAGGAGCTATTGAGTAACTATCAGGGGATGTCAAAAAGACTGAGGAGCCAATTTGAAGACCTCAATGACTAGAGATGTGACATTTATTTATTTATTATTATTATTATTATTTTTGGAGATAGAGCCTCAAGCTGTCACCCTGGATAGAGTGCCGTTGTATCACAGCTTATAGCAACCTCCAATTCCTGGGCTCAAGCGAGTCTCTTGCCTCCACCTCCCAAGTAGCTAGGATTACAGGTGCCCACCACAATGCCTGACCATTTTTTGGTTGCAGCCATCATTGTTGTTTGGCGGGCCCAGGCTGGATTTGAACCTGCCAGCTCAGGTGTACGTGGCTGGCGCCTTAGCCCATTGAGACACAGGTGCCAAGCCGAGCCGAGATGTGACATTTATACTTCACTGAGGATAAGAATTACAATGGAATGAAAGATCATACATATATAAATCTATGAGTTTATTATAACAGTTTTTTTAATTAAATCATAGCTGTGTGCATTAATGCAATCATAGGGTACAATGTGCTGGTTTTATATGCAATTTGAAATATTTTCACCAAACTGATTAACATGGCCTTCACTTCATTTTCTTAGTTATTGTGTTGAAACATTTATATTCTACACCTAATAAATTTCACATGTACCCTTGTAAGAAACACTGTAGGTATGGTCCCACGAATGATCTCCCTCCACCCATCTTCCCCCTCCCCTGCCCTCCCATAACAGTTTTTAAAAGGTCCTCTTTTAAAAGGAGTAAGATGGCAAACCAACTTATTATTCTGAATCAAGCATTGATCCTATCTTTCCTATAAAAATTGTACCAGTGGATAATCAAATAGTAGATGAGGGGAAGTTTTTCTTTTTCTTCTCTATTTTTTTTTTCATTTGGACCACGATGTTTATTGCTGCCCAAACCACCTTTTCAAAGATGTGGAAACAGCCCAAGTGCCCGTCAACCCATGAATGGATTAACAAATGGTGGTATATGTACACGATGGAATACTATGCAGGCATAATAAAGATGGAGACCTCACATCATTTATGTGTACCTGGATGGAAGTAGAACATATTCTTCTTCATAAAGTATCCTCAGGATGGAACAAAAAGTATCCAGGGAACTCAATACTACTATAAATTCAATACAGAATCACCAACACATTCACACAAATGGTAAAAAATAACTACAGTCCAGAAAGTAGAAGTGAAGAGGAAAGAAGGGAGTGGACGGGGGGGGGGGGGGCTGGATTATAGGAGGGACTCCATATCAAACTACCAAGGGGAACATAGTGATACACTTTCTCAAAAGAAAGAAAAAATAAAAAGAAAGACAGAAAGATATAAAA
>CAUYON010130897.1:0-10173 GCA_963573935.1 Arctocebus calabarensis | reverse complement strand
CCCTCCTTGCTGCCCTCTCTCCTCCTCCCTCCCCTCTTCCTCCCTCCCCCTCCTCTCTTCCTCCCTCCCCCTTCCCTTCTCCCTCCTCCCCTCTTCCTCCCTCCTCGCTGCCCTCTCTCCTCCTCCCTGCCCTCCCTCCTCCCCCTCCCCTCCTCCTCTCTTCTTTCCTCCTGAGTGAGGGAAATGCACAGAGATACTCAGGGGCCCAGGGCAGGCAGCCCAGGAGGGAGAGCCGGGGTTAGAGGCGGAGAGTGGAGGCTGGGCTCCAGGAGGTGAGGCTGTGGGTGAGGTTGGCCTCGGCAGCACCTGTGGGCTGCAGCCTGGGAAGAGGGGAGCAGTCAACTCGTAGTCCCTGATGTGGTTAGATTTTGTGCAGGGGGAAGTGTAGGCTGGGGGGGTTGGGCAGTAGAAGGAAAGCCCCGGAATCACTGTGGAGGGGGTCAGCGGGGGTGAGCGAGGGCCACAGCACCGCAAGAGGCTGTGCACGCGGCTTGTTTTGGGGGTTGGCCCTGTGCTCCCCGCGTAGCTGAGGAAAGGCGTGGGGACACGAGTGGCCACAGTCCCTGGGTCCGGCAGTGTCACTGGAGCACGTCTGCTCTTCTCTTAGTTCATCCGAGAGCTGATCTTTGGTATAAAAGAAAATAAGGCGCTTCACCTCACAGGGCTTCTGGGCTCGGGTGGGGTATAGCCTCATAAACCCGTCCTAAATCCAGAGTGTCCACGTTGAAAATGCATTTAACACTGGCAGCACAGCAGACAGTTTAGACTTAGGATTTTCCAACTCTGTGATCATTCGAAGCCAGTACACATTCAGCATACCCCAATCGCATGTTGCAGGGCACTCCCCCACTTCCAGTGGGGCTGCACTCTGATAAGTCCGTCATGAAGACTGGCGTGGAACCACCGTTCAGTCGGAATCGTCCGTGTTGCTTTATCACTTCCTTGGAGGGAACCAACAGCTTCCGTTCTTGAGTTATTCACATGTGCTAAAGGCAGAACATTTTGATGATTTGTCAGAAAAGACATTTCAATTACAACTGAATAAAACCTCATGCAGCTAAGTCGGGTCTGATGGGCCCGATCTCATCCCCTCATCTAAGACTCTTGAAAACCCAACAAGTGCGGCAAACACAGTGACCACATTCTGTGGAGCTTAAAATCCCAGTGCTGCCGTTCAGACGTCCAGCTTGTGACAACTAGAGCCCCTGGAGTTTCGGTCTCCTGGCCAGTGACATTAAGTTAACCTAGATGGGGACGCTTTTCAATATTTTAGTCTGCTGAAAGAATGACACTAAGGCCATCTGTTGTCACAATCTTGAGTATTTTATAATTTAACCACAGGTCTCAGTCTAGGGTCTGGAAAGTATGATTTCAATGTAAAACTTTTTGAGCCTTTTTAAAAAGTTTTCTTTAGGTGAAAAGAAGTCTCTCATCAGTAATTTGGGTTTTATTGTAGGAATGGATGGTTTACTATCAAGTGTTGATTGGAAGGACTTTGGAGTGTATATGTTTTATTTATTTTAATTTTTTAATAGACACATAATTATTGTAAATTATTGCATTTATGGGGCATGTAGTGATATTGCAATACATATAATGTATATGGGGAATACTTAAAGATATATAGTGTACTTACCATCTCATTTATTTATTATTTCTTTATGTTGGGAACATTATTTATTTATTGGGTTTTTTGGCTGAGCTCAGTGGCTAGCGTGCCAGCCACATATACAGGAGCTGGCAGGTTCAAATACAGTCCAGGCCCCCCAAACGACAATGACAACTACAACCAAAAAATAGCTGGGCGTTGTGGTGGGCGCCTGGAGTCCCAGCTACTCGGGAGGCTGAGGCAAGAGAATCTCTTAAGCCCAGGAGTTGGAGGTCACTGTGAGCTGTGATGCCACAGCAACTCTACCCAGAACGACAGCTTGAGACTCTATCTCAAATGTATATATATATATATGTTTTGGGAGTTTTTGTTCTGTTTTTTGAGACAGTCTCACTCTCACCCTTGCTAAAGATCTGTGGCGTCATAGTTCAAAGCAACCGCAAACTCTTGGGGTTGAGCAATCCTCTTGCCTCAGCCTCCCTAGTGGCTAGGACTACAGGCTTAAGCCACCATGCTCAGCTAGTTTTTCTGTTTTTTAGTAGAGGCTAGTATCAAATTCCTGAGCTCAAGCGGTCCACCTGCCTCAGCCTCCCAGAGTGCTAGGATTACCAGCGTGAGCCACCGTGCCCAGCCTATGTTTGGAACATTTACTATCTTCCTTCTAGCTATTTGAAACTATGTAATGTATTATTGTTAACTACATGTTGAGGGGGTCGAAGATAGCTACACATAAACCCTTTCCCCTCTCCTATCATCCTTTCCTCCTAATGCAAAGACACAAAGGCTCTGGCTAGCCCACCCCTAGAAGTTTGTGCCAAAGGACCCTTACTTTGCAGGTAAGGCGTGGAAATGTCCCCCCTCCCACTGCCCCATATAAAAGGGGTCTCTGTCTGCCCCCTGCACCGCAGTCTCCCATGTTGGCACTGGCCAGGGGAGTCACCGTCCCGTAAACCTGGCCTCTGTGATGTGCTCCCTGGGCACCATCATTTTCACTTCTCACTACAGCATTAGAACGTAAGCATCCTTTATTTTTCAGACAAAGTTCTAGCCATTTTTCCAGCAATGATAAAATCCAGTGTGGAGGCAGCAAAGATAAATCAGAGCATCGTGCTCTCCCTTCCTGCTAACTTCTCTCAAGCTGACGTGAAGACTGTTCCTGGGGCACTGGGCCTGCCCTTGGTACTGAGGCGTTGTCATGGTAATCTGTCCCTTTTTTGACTTCACTGATTACATCTCTTAATTTCTGTTTCCTTTTTAATACTTTAAATGTACGAAGATCTATCCTTTGGAAGGCACCCAAAGGCATTCAGTAATTTTTAATAATTTGCAAATTTCAAGTATCAAGGATTATCAGAAGTTAATGATACCACAAGTAAGATAAAAAGCCTTCACTGAATTTAGGAAAATAGATTAGGGAAAATAAGTTTTTTAAGGAGGATCCCAATTTTAGATCTGAATTTAAGTAGTTTGCATTTTAAATTTAAAATTACAATGGACCCTTTAATGTAAGTTTGTACTACATGAGGTCCACTTACATGTGGGTTTTCTAAAATAAATATATTTGAAAATTTTGGGTAGATTTGTGATCGTTTAAAACTTCTCGTAAACAGTATAGTCTAGAAATACCAAAAATTTTAATATATCAAGAATACATAAGGTATATGTAAGCTAGTAGGCTATTTTATCATTTACAACTATAAAATGCATACAAATCTGTTCCTAAAAAGTTAAAATTTATCAAAATGTAATTGTAAGCGACTGTAATGAGGCCGTATCGATTCATAGCCGCATAAATGAACTGCGGTAATACCGTACTGCTGTGGTGATTACGGGACCACTGCCCGTTGTTATTGCAGTGAGCTCAGATGTTACACGTTTCCTCTTAAAATGCCCTGTGAAGGTGATCACCTCCAAGAGAGCAGCTCTGTAATCGCGTGTCACAGTACAAGGCCATCTCTGGGGTTCTCAAGGATTTCCTATCGAGTGTAGTGCAGTTCTGTAAGCCTTGCATAACGCCACAGGACCCGTAGGCGTGCTACTAGTGATTCTGGCAGGCGCTCCCTAGAAGCAGGTAAAGTCGTGACATTACAAGAAAAAGGCGAATTGCTTGACACATGCCGTAGATGCAAGGCCACCCTCTGTTCCAGTTGGGCACTTCATCTTGTGATCAGGCAACCTAAACTTGCAGTGACACACGCAGTTCTGTAAAGGCCTTTTCCTTACGATTTTCTTAATAATGTGTTCTTTTCTCTATCGTAAGAATACAGAATAGTATTCACATACAGAATATGTGTTAATTGTTTATGTGCAGGTAAGGCTAGTAGTAGTGACTTTTTAGGGAGACAGAAATTATACATGGATTTTAGACTGTGCAGGGGTAAGGGGGGGGTGCAGACCCCCGAGTTATTCTAGGGTCACCTGTGTGCTGGTGTTTCTCTTCTCCCCTGCCACACTGTCATTCCCAGGACACGTAACGGTAGGGTGGGACTCTCCAGCACTTCTCCCTCCTCACCTCCTCTCCTGGCCTCCCCTGAGGTGTTTCCCCCTCTGTCCTTGTCCCGAGGCCCCGTGTCGATGGGGCTGCAGCGCTTGTGTCCTGATCTTTGAGGCTGGGCGGTTGTTCTCACCTGTTCCACCGACTAGTGTGGGCTTCAGCGCAGGCAGGTGGGGTCATCTAGTCATCTGCCCGAGCCTGCCCACGGTCCTGCGAGGTGGCCGTGAGAAGGCTGTGTGGCGTCGCCCTGATCACCTCTGCCTCTCAGGTCAGGACCAGAAGGCTAGTGTCACTTCCTTCTGCTGCTGGGTTAGGACAGTGGGGTTCTGGACGCAGCCTGTGTGAGCCGGCACAGTTTCTGTGGCTGTCTCTGCTCAGGTGTTCTCTTGGTTTTGTCCATGGTGCATGTCTTGGACCAGCTGGGTCACTCCTCATGGGGACTTTCAGGATGGGATCAGTGCCCCTGCTCTGTGCCTCCTGCCTGGGTTGGCACCACGGCCACAGCAAAGGCCCTTAGGCCTGTCCCTGTGAACCAGATCTTCAACGTCCCTGTTGGGGGTTTTGTCTCTGAGTTTAGGGTTCTGGCTCTGGATCTGGGGAGAGCAGAGCTTACAGATCGACCACTCAGGTGTCCTGTAGGGAGTGGCCGCTGGCAGGTTACCTGCATTCTGTCTCATCTGTTCAGTGGGGATGGTAAAGTGTCCTCACACAGGATTGTTGAGGGGATTCGAGGCTTTCCTTAAATGAAAGCAGGCGGAGTGTGGCCGTCTCTAGGGGAGCTCTGCTTAGAGGAACTCTGATCTCCAACCTGTGTTTCAAAGTCTTTGAAACAGATTTAAAATCAGGTGTGGGTTTGAAAATCTGCTCTGTCCTATCCGGAGGCTGACCAGACCACTTAGGTGGAAGGGACGGTTGATGTTTGAATGGACATGCCAAATAGGTCTTTATCAAACTGCTGAGAACATAAAATCAAAGGTCATTCTCATACGTATGGTCAAATATAGACCCTTGGACTGAGAGCATGCGGTTGGAAGCGATGAGGTCATTCCTTGCTGTAGGTAATTAACATAGCTATTCAGTCAGTGCTTCTCTCCCTGTTCTGAAAGCGATTCCTTATATTAGCTTTTTTTTTTTAAACTTCAAACAGCGTAGTGTTAGGAGGTTATTCCTGTCCAGCCCCCAGCACGTGAGATGTGATTCTTTAAAACTTTACTGCATTTTTCTCTCACTATTTTCCCCCTGCAAATATTTAAAAAAAAAGAACAATAATTTAAAGAAAAGCAACAAGAGCAGTTCTTAGTTTTGAAAACACCTGAGGAGTTTAAAACCATGCTGCCCCCGCCACCCATCCCCAGGTCTGTCTTCACTGGCCTTGCTGAGCAGCCTGGGCACCTGTGGTTTAAATGCTCCCTCAGTGGGTCCGTGTGCAGCCCCGCAGTTGGGACTAGGTCCATGTGGGATTGTCAAGCTTCCGTGTGCCGCAGCCACCCCTCCTTCCAACTTTATGATTTAGTGAGTCCCGAATTTGCATGTTAACAGGCTCCCAAGTGATGCCTATGTTCTCTGTCCAGGAAGCATCCTTTAAAAAGCACATTACCTGCCCTGGGGCCTGCTTCCAGGCATTCATTTTCCTGTTGCAAACAGCAGGAAGGATGGTAGTGGATACTGTATGTGTGACAAATACATAGGAAGCACTTAGCCCAGTGCCTGCCCTAAACACGTACCTGGGTATTTTTGTTTTTCCTTAATAAATTAGAGTAATCGATTAATAAGAACATTTAAGTCCATGATTTCTTAATATTGGGAGGTAGCTGGAGGTTGGGCTTTAACTTAATTGTATCTTCAATATTTATATCGTAAGGATTTTGACTTTATTCTGATTTGGGTATGTGTTTTTAATAAAAATTGTATTGACGTTTACCAAGTTTTTTGTTTGTTTTACTAATGTCCATAAAATTACTTTGTACTTAACAACCATTATATTCCTTTTGCTCAAATTTTGTATGTTTTTCTTGATTATGTTTTTAAGAGATAATGTCTGTTGTTTTCATTTTGGGATTTTAATAGATTTTGTTATGACTTGCCTTCTGATTTGTTTTTAGCTTTATTTCCTTCCTTCTGGTTAAAGATGGATGGACTCCTGTTATTCATTGAATTTCTTTATTCTTTTATAAAAGATGCAAGTGTCGGGCGGCTCAGTGAGTAGGGCACCAGCCCCATATACCGAGGGTGGTGAGTTCAAACCCAGCCCCATCCAAACTGCGACAAAAAAATAGCCAGCTGTTGTGGCAGGTGCCTGTAGTCCCAGCTACTCGGGAGGCTGAGGCAAGAGAATCAGCTAAGCCCAAGAGCTGGAGGTTGCTGTGAGCTGTGTGACGTCACGGCACTCTACCAAGGGTGACATAGTGGGACTCTCTCTAAAAAGAAAAAAAAAAAAAAGAGATGCAAGTGTCATGGCATTAGTTTTTCTCCTCTACTCTTACATCATTTTATTTTCTTGAAACATGTTGGTGTACATTGTCCTAATTGTCTGGAGACTATTATTCTATCTTTATTTCTTTCTTGGACTAGTTATTTAGGCCAGAGCTTGTTTTTAATTTTCAAATGGCTGAGGCTCCTTTTTTTAGTGCGTGTGTTATTAATTTCTAGTTTTTTGGTATTTGGCTGTAGCGTGGAGCCCCTCGGCCCACGCAGCCTGCCTTCCCTTCCTCAGCACCTCGCCGTTTGGAGTCTGTGGCCTCCTGCAGGCCAAGAGGTGGTGGCCTGTGAGGTTTTTACTTAGGGCTCCACAGATCTTTGCAGTTTTGTATTTTAAAAAATAATTTTGCAAATGTTAAATGTATTTGCAAACACTAGTTATTTTTTAAGTACTAAATTTGCTTCATCATCCCAATTTGATACTTTCCTTGTCCTACACGGTGAACTAAAATCTCTACTAGTTTTTCTCTGTTTCTCCTTGAAAGTCTTGTGGATTTTGTTTTTAATGTAAACTTTTTATTGATGTGTAACATCCATTCTTATAATTTTTGATTCATGTACTGTGATGATTTGCTGTTTGGAGGATAAAGACCTCATACTGTTTTTGCATTATCAGTTATGCTTTTAATCATGTATTGCAATTTTAAAATTTGGATTCTTGTTTTGTTGCCTTAAGTGACACTTTGCCATCGTTCCTGTCTTTATGTCATTTTGTTCCTGTTTGGTTTTAATATTTTTGACCATTCTGTCTCTGTCCCTTTGTTTGCTAGCTTCCTTTTTAAAGCTTTTTTTATTCCACTTGGCCATGGGTATTTTTTTTTTAATTAGAATATTTTGGAGTATTATTTTGAAAAGTAGAAAATTAGATAGTTGACATTTATTGCTACATGTCTTCTGTAGTAACTCGTATTTTGAATGTTTCTTCATGTATCTCTTCTCTATTTTTTTGATGTTTAAAACATTAGTTTCTTTCTTTTTTTATGACTTAGAATGCAGATATTCTGTTTTCAGTTCTACACGTGATTATCTTAATGTGCCAAGAACATTGGTCTGTGGCATTTTTCTTAGTAAAGAGTAGGATCTTCCAGCTTTTATGGAAGTTATAGCTTTTATTAAAAATCCTACAATAACTTATTTTAAGACTTAAAATTTCTCTTTTTAATTTTAAATTAAATTGTATTATTTAACCTGCCCATCAACAATTACGCTATTTAGTCTTAGTAGTTAGCAAACTCTGCCGGAGTCCCTGTCACTAGGTGCTGTTTTGGGTATAGAAGGGAACAGAACCAAGTTTTGAAACAAAAGGAGATTTGTAGTTGTCTAAAAAGTGAAACAAGAGTGACGTAAAGAATTGGCTATTGCCACGCAGAAGACACACCAGGGAGATGAGCTAGAACCATGTGTGCTGGAGCCAGGAGGCGCAGCTGGCAGGCCGCTGTTGTCCGAGTGTTCTGCGAGGGTTGGGGGCAGCATTCTGGGGGAGCAAGGAGAAAGGAGGAAACAGAGGTCCTGGAGAACAAAGGAGATTTCCTAAGGACATGGAGTAGAATTTCCCAGCAGTACTAAGGGCATATTTTCAATTTGTGGTTAAATAAAAATAGGAAGGGCCCACTAGCACAGCTGTGTGACTTTTCCTCTAGTCTCCCTCGATTCCAGAGTGAGGGGTCCTAGAAGTGGCTAGTTGGACTGATGTGGATGAGCCGTGTTTCTCTGAAAGGGGAAGTCCAAGGAAGAGGTGGCCTTGAGAGCTAAGGAGATTGTCTGGGGAAGGTTCTAGGGTGGGCTGTGGATCCTGGGTTGCGGAAGAGTGAGGGGTTAGGAGGGGGCAGAAGTGGCAAGGCCAGCAGACCAGCATCCCAACGTGCTGGACAGTGGCTTGAGAGTGAAGAGAGCAGTCCACAGGGCGTGGCCAGGGAGGGGTTCTCCAGGTAGAATTGGTAACCCTGACTGATGAATCTCGAGCCCAAACACAACCCTGACCCTATGTTCAAACGGTGGGTTTCAACCTGTCTTTGTGACTTGGAATCAAGTTAGGAGGTCATGAAAAGCAATTTTTAATCAATAGAACAGAAGAGGAAATATTAGAGTATATGGCATAGATTCTTAGCTTGCACTTAGCACATAGCCACGTGTGACAAGCCATTAATTAACGCATGAGATGAAGAGGTGAATGTGGATTGGTCATAAACAGGTCATTTGGTCAGCCGCTTGCTGTCATTGTTCGATTTTTCTAGCAGAGGATGTCAGCGTGGTCATCATCTGTGTGTGAGGGGGGACGCGCTGCAGTTTAAATCCACCGTACTCTGCAATTTGCTGTGATGTAAGGGCCTAAGAATGTCACGTGCAGTCTGCCCAAGGCCTTCAAGTTGTGGTTGGGAATTCTCAGTGCACTGGACAGAAAAAGCGTTTTTGAATACAGCACAAAAAGCGTTTAGCACATTTTTCAAGCTTAGGATAATATTATTGATTTAATTTAACTAATATAAATTGCCCTAAAATGGGGAGAAAAACCCATAAAATCAAGAGAATAAAGTTATGTTCAAATTCAGCTGCTGGATCTAGAAATGTAAATAACCAACATTATTCAGAAAAATGTTGACTTTAGAATCAGCAAACTTTTGGTTTTACCTAAGCTGTTTTTCTGAACTATAGTCTAACAAAGAAACCTTTATAATTAAGGTTTCTATATTATATTTCAAATAACCTTTACAATGAAGGTTATTTGAATTTTTGTCAATTAAAATGGATTTCAATGCATTATTCATAATGGTTATCTTGAAGAAGGCTTAATTTTCAGTATGAAAAGGACAATATGAAACTTGCCAGTCGGCCCTTTTAATCAAAGAAAAGAAAAGACAATAGATTTTGGCACATTTTCTTAATCATTCTATAACCATTGATGGGAAAGCCTAGCTACTGTCTAAATAGTGGTTTATAAAACTATTTTTCAATATATGTGAATATGGGGCACATCATTTTGATAAATTAACTGATAATAGAATCTGAAATCTTTTATTTTATTTATCTGTTTATTTTTTTGAGCCAGGGTGTTGCTTTGTCATCCAGGCTGAAGTGCAGTGGTGTGATCTTAGCTCACATTGCAAACTCGAGCTCCTGGGCTCAGGTGCTCTTCCTGCCTCAGCCTCCCAACTGGCTAGGGCTATAAGTGTATGTCACCACACCTGCTGATTTTTAAATTTCTTTCTTTCTTTTTTTTTTTTTTTTGTAGAGATAGAGTCTCTCTCTGTTACTCAACTTGATCTTGTATTCTGGGCTGAAACAGTCTACCTGCCTCAGTTTCCCATGGTGCTAGGATTACGGGAGTGAGCCACTGCACCCAGCCAGAAACCAAACTCTCGAAAGTAGCACACACTATCATCAAATCTGTGTATTTGTGGGCGGCTCCTGTGGCTCAGCGAGTAGGGTGCCGGCCCCATATACCGAAGGTGGCGGGTTCAAGCCCGGCCTTGGCCGAACTGCAAAACAAAAAAATAGCTGGGTGCTGTGGCGGGCGCCTGTAGTCCCAGCTACTCGGGAGGCTGAGGCAAGAGAATTGCTTAAGCCCAAGAGCTGGAGGTAGCTGTGAGCAGTG
>CAUYON010130895.1:0-50376 GCA_963573935.1 Arctocebus calabarensis | reverse complement strand
GAAAAGGTAACCGATTTGGAAACAACAATGAAAACGAACAAACAAAGGGAAAGAGCACACAACACAGCCAGTGAGTGTAAGTATGAAAGAATCTTACCTGAGTATGGGCATTTTAGTTAACATTTTCCATTAGGCTTTATTAAGAAAGTTTATAAGGATTTAACAACAACATCAGCTTTTCATCACATAGACATATTTTTTCCAGGTGTTCTGTGTAGAAAGGGAATATTTCCAAGTGACCTAGTTCCTGTATATTAGAAAATAGAAACAATCAAGTCAAGTGATAGAACATAGACAACAGACCGAAAATACTTGAAGTCCACAGTAGCATGTGGTTAGTTACGCTGTATTTCTCCTTCTGTTCATCCTGGAAACAACAAACCCTGGATCATATTTAGGCAAGAAATTAAAAGGCAAAGCAATAATTATATTTAAAAAGTGGTTATCTAGGTTTGAGTATGGGAAGATGATCATTTCAATGGAATCCAGATATATCCCAAACACACTCCCTCCCAGAGTAAATGTTCTCAAAATGGTAACTATCTTCTAGAAGTCTAATGACTATTTGATTTTAATAATGAGACACTGAAAAGCACAAATAACAAGGATGAAATAAAGCAAGCTAAAATTATTTCTCTATTTCTTCATGCTCTTCCATCTCAAAACTACCTATTCAGAATACCTTTACTGGAAGATTTTTACAGTGAACTAGAGAAAGTGTAGCCTCAGTGTTACAAGAAAAAAGGCAATACAGAAACTGAAAGCTAACTTTTCTGGTAAATTACAGAGACTGTACTCTGTTTTATTCTATTTAGACTTACAAATTAAAATCACAGGTCATATTTCTCATTTTCACCTTCTCTGTATTTCCAGGAGGACTATCTGGCATTTCCTTTCATTTTGTCTCATTAATAGTAATGAGTCAATGTGAAAGAATTGGATTTTGAATTTCTTATTACTGTTAATGGTAACATTGGGGGAGAACATTTTCTATGTCTAACGATGTCAGCTTCTTTAGTTTTTGGAAGACATGATTTCCAGTGCGCATTCCAGAAAATGCATCTGGAAAAATAATTTTGTCAGGTTAATGTGAAACTTTCTTACAGAGTAAACTGTTGGATTTCCTCCAGCTCCCCAAATCAAACTTAATTGCTGTATACCGTGTAGCATTTTGGTTATACGTCTCTCTGGGCACTTCTCGTTCATTTTTATAGTTCCTCACGAACATTAAAACTATAAACCACTTAAAGGAATGAAAAGTTTTATTCATCTTTACACATCACAGTAAATACACAAAGTAGGTATTTTCAAAAAATGTAAAATAATGTTAAAAATAATTACGTAGTAGTTTGCAATTCCTTCTGGAGAAAACATACAGTATCCTGTAGAGTTTATTTGTTACTATCAAATGTGTCACGTACTTAGTCCTATGGTATGATTCAGTACCCTATGGAATTTTGAGGAGACTTTGACCAGAGACATATAAAAGAGTTTCTTTCTTTTTCTAAGTGAATATGAATTGAACCATCCAGAGAAGATAACAAAAACATAATGATGTTAAATGAACAACAACATTTGAAATAACATCATAAGTAACTGCTTAGACTGGGAACTTTGCAGTCTTTTTTACTGAAAGCCAGCAGATAAGTACTCAGGGGAGAAAAGTTTGTCATCATGGGATACTTGGTAGAAGACCTAGAGCCCGTGAATAAATCAAATGCCGAGACTGAACAAATGAGATCATAATTCAGCACAGAATAAAGACCTAACTTATCAAGAAACTGGCACTAGAAAATGAAAAGAGGGTAAAAAATAAAACACTGTGATGCATATGGGTGAGAATATATCCTCCATGCCTCTGAGGATGTCTCTTAATTATAAGGGCCTTCAAAAAACAAAACAAGATGCTTAATAGCCTTTTTAATATGTATTATGAAAACTAAGAATAATTTGTTTGGGAAAAATGCCAAAATATGACCTGCAAGTTCTATTCTTTTTCTACTGGTGCACAGAGATAAGGAAATTAAGAACCGTCTTGGGGCAGGGCCTGTGACTCATAGGGCACCAGCCCCATATATCAAGAGTGGTGGGTTCGAACCTGGCCCCAGACAAACTGCAACAAAAAAATAGCCAGGCATTGTGGCAGGTGCCTGTAGTCCCAGCTACTCGGGAGGCTGAGGCAAGAGAATCAGCTAAGCCCAAGAGCAGCTGGACGATGTTGTGAGCTATGACACCATGGCACTCTACTGAGGGTGATAAAGTGAGACTCTGTCTCAAAAAAAAAAAGAACCACCTTTTATTGAGATCCTATAAATTTTTAAGTCTGTTGCGTATGTATAATATAGTAAGATTGCACTGAAAACTTGGATTGTAATTACCTAATAACTTTTTTTTTTTTTTTTGCAGCTTTGGCTAGGGTTGGGTTTGAACCCACCACGTCCGGCATATGGGGCCAGCGCCCTACTCCTTTGAGCCACAGGCGCTGTCCTACTCTACGCCTGAGCAATAACAGGTCTGTGATACCCTGAGATGTACCTAACACTTTTCGAAAGAACAAATTAGCAATAATATACTCACTAATTAGCCAAACTAATGACTATTCAAGTTTAGTGATGGAATCTCTCTCAATGCATAAAATTTGAAAATTCTGTTTATCACGCAATATTAGATGACTTCTGTATTGCATTTGCACTTGTAGTTGAGAAATTAGGTCCTCCCCCCAAAACTTCACTTCTCAAGAATGAGAAAGTAACATTGTCCCACAAGAACAAAATATAAAATCAAAGCAATTAATCAGAGCACAACTATGCAAAGTATACCCCACAAGAGAATGGCACTGAATCTGGCTAAACTTGGTAGGAAATTGACTTAAAGATTTATTGTGGAAAATGAGTGAAAGTTAATAGTGAAAGCATAAATAAGGAAGTGTTACAGAGATAAACCTTGACATTGCCCATCCAATCTTTTCCTAATATTCTGCACTGATATCCTGAGTAACTTTCAAATTTATTATAATTATGAAGTGGGTGTACTTGGATATCAAGACTGACACCATCAAACTTAACTTTGCTAATAGGCAGCCTGGTTTGACCTAACATATTGTAGTTGGACACTTAGTTTTTAAAACTAAGCTTAGGTTCACACACAAAAAAGAGTTTTCACCTAAATCTAAATTTTGAATTTGTCTCAAAAATCTTATCTGGTAACACTGATATGCCTGATACGACACCCATCTGAGGAATGTCTGCACAGTGGTAACTCCTTTAGATGATTCAATCATGCACCCTACAGTTTGTCTGTCCCAGTATTCATATACAAAACCAACTTTACCATTAACCTTATCTATTGACCCACTAGGCATTGACTTTCAGATACTTTAAACAATCTGAACACCTAGAGGCTTTTGTATAGTTCCTTTGAACAAGGACAAATACTTCCTTTTTTACTGTGTAGAGAATTTATTTACTTAACTTAATTTTTCTAACATCTACTTATAATGTAGTATACAACATATTTTATTTTAATGCTTATATTCTAATATTATCTTGCATAATATACACAAATATTTGAATAATGTACCATTTTTCTTACTCTACTATGCTGAATAATGCTGCTATGAATATTCTTATAGACTGTGGTATACATGCAATAATAACCTAAAATACATACCAATTATATATTTTAAAATGACACCAACTTTATAGCCTCAAGGACATTGAAAGTATAAAATAGTTGATAAACAATAATTCTAAGTGATTTCTTTTTTAACAATAACTTCTTTACGTATCATGATGTTTCATTGTAGTAAATGTGTTTAACACATAAGGAAGTGAGATACGAGGAAAATAAAGATTTCTTTTTATTCTCTTTATAATCAGGAAAGATTTTTCATAGACAATTACATGAAAAACTAATTTCGATTAAATAGAATGTTAAAGTATTCAAAAATATTATTTTACTAATGGGTGTGAAGAACGAGGACAGATACATTTTATTTTGGGAGTTTGTAAGTGAGGAGGGGGCTGAGATCCTTAGACGATTCATAATAGAGATTTGCTTTATTTGGAAATACTTCGATTTATTGGAAAAGATAGACTAAGTAGTAAAAGAAATCATATTTTAAGGTTCTGAATAGGAATTCCAAATCATGACTTTTTAAATTTTCTTCTGGTCATACAGTCTGTCTTAGTCAGCTTAGGGTGTTACGACAAAATGTGATCGACTTGGTTTAAACACGCCATTTATTTCTCACAGTTTCAGAGGCTGTTATTAAGAAAAAGGTCCCCGCAGATTCGGCTCTTGGGCAGAGGGGCTCTTCCTGGCTTGCAGACAGCAGCCTTCTCACGATCTCTTCACAGAACAGAGACGGAAGGCCTGGTGTCTCTCCATCTTCGTATGAGAACACTAATCATCTCACGGGGATCCACCCTCATGAGCTCAGCTAAGCCTGGTTACCTCCCCCAAAGGTCACCTCCTAATACTATCACAGTGGGTATTAGAGCTTCCACCAGGAATTTGGTGGGGAAATAAACATTCAGTCCACAAAACAACCTTCTATAAAGGCATAAAACCCCCACCCCTGAGGAAAGTAGTGTGCCCAATAGTTCTGATACCTTGTCCTCCTAATATAGTCATTTCTTTTTGGCAGATGCACTTTTATATTCTCTGCCAGTTTGACTTTTTTACCTAGGCAGAAGTGAGAATGTGAATAGAGTTTTATGGCAACTATATATTCCACTATCAATCAAAACACAGAGAGGGACACAGCAAGTTGAATTACACTATTTCCCCTTTAAACACACAAATATCACATTCTCTCAACATTGTTCTAGTGACAATGTCTAGGTTCCTAGATAGATTCTATCCAGTAGCTCTGAAGATTCTCACTACCTGGGATCCAGGAACCTCCACTCTAAAAATGCCAAAATTAAATGCAGTTCTATCCCAGATATCACAGTTTTGTCTTGGCAGAATTGCTAGAAATGTAATAGAACAAAAATTAAAAAGAAAAAAAAACTATTCAACATTTCTAAAAGAAACATATGTTCATCATAAACTGAATCCCAAAGGTTCATTCAGTTTATACCTGAAATATTTCTGGGTAAAATCATTATTAAATATAGCTTTTGGGGGAAAATATTTTCATTTAGATCCTATGAAATATTAACTAGTTTTAAGTATCTACCTATAATAGTACCACATGGCATTTAACTCTGATCAGTCTTCAAAAGTACTCGACAGTTGATGTATTCCATTATTTGAAAACGTACCCAATATCCATTGATCTGAGTAAGCCAATCAATGCAGTCTTACTCAGACAACCAACTTCCGTGGAATTTTGCCTTGCTCAGAGGGGCAGCCGTTTTGTAAACCACATTGCCCTGCTTCCTTGGCTTACATGATTCCACCAGTGGGAAGCCACCTGGCTCAAAAGTCACCAATCCACACAGTGTGAACAAAATTCAAAGGTAAATTAGTTGATCTAGAATAAAACTATTTCCAAAATAAAGATAATGATACTAAAATTTTCCAATAATATTCTCTTTCTGGAATGCAAACATAAAATATTAATGGAATCAAGGAAGTGTTAGCTAAAAAAAATGAAAAAGCATACAGAGAGTCTCTGAAACAGCAAGTCTTAGGAGGGTCCATGAGCAAAGGAGGTGTTTAGACTAACCTCTTTGTACTTGTGGCTTTACCTATAAAAGATGCATTTATTAAATAGAATGCTTACTTTAGGGGTCTGTTTTGATAATGAGATAATACTTCTAAAATTCTTAGCAAAGAATTCGGCATATTATAAGTTCCCATAAAAGTTAAATGCTGCTCCTATCACATTGTATTCTTGTTTTTAACTGTCTGTTTCCACCGTTGGGCCACAAGCTTCTTGAGGGGAGAAACTGTCTTATTCATTTTCGCATCCTCATTTCCTAGCATAGCATCTAGCATTCTGCGGATATTCAAAAAATGTTAATTAGACGAGCTGAATAAAGACTTTTTTCTCCTTTTACTAACCTTTCTTTTTCCTTTCACATCCACCCATTAATTTCATCATAGTTGAGGACCTTAGAAAAACTGGTATGTTCCAATAACAAATAAGGTGTAATCCACTTTTTTTTAAGTGTAAGAGTCGCCCTGATTCTATTGTCTACAGCAAAAATTACATAAATTTTAAGTATTCCCAATCTGATCTCACAATGAATGTAATTGAGTTATCTATCTGCCCAGAATTTGGAGGACAAATAAGGAATAGCCAAAACACAGCATTTATTAATGATAAGAAAAAGAATAACTTCTATCATTTAGATTCCTGGTAGGAATTTAGCAAATCACAAAATTCTCGAGGGACTTTTAAAGTTTTATCTAATTCATACATTTGGCTTTATAGATGAGGAAACTGAGATTTAAATAAGATAAATAATGTACAGCACATCAGAGAGGTCAGTATCGACAGGTCTGAGACTTAAATATGTAACTTCTAATGGTTATAATGGTCCTTCTATACCACGCTGAACAGTAGTAGAGTAAGCATGTAAGTTTCTAACATAAACTAAAATAGGATATTCAAACTATTTTTAAAGTAAGTAAAGTGAAGACTCATGGCATCAGATTTAACTTTATTAGGGGTAAGCAGCTGTCTAATATATTCTTTGGGAGAAAATAATCCCAGCAGTAATGATGTTGTCTTCATCATTGTCTGTAAATGTCCTAAATTATTAATGAACATCACAGATGCCAACCAGTATGAAAAACTAATAGCTTTTAGTGCTATCATTTATTTGATTTACACATATTGTCAGAGACAACCTTTATGGCAGAACCTATAGTAATTAAGCACTTGTCAGAATAGCTAAATGTCTCTATAAAATAAACTACCAATCCAAACCCCTTGGGACAATTTTCATATATCACCAGTTCTCCCGGGAAGGGAAATCTTTGAAGCACCATTTTGCAAAAGGTAGCCAATGTATCAGGTTAATAGAATCAGTAGGTTGTGCATTATGGAGCTAAGATTAATGGGCGAGGCAAAAAAACAAGCTATAATAGGAAATAATGAGTAACTGAATTTTAAGGGTAATATGGTTAAGATTGGATTATGTTGGCAAAGGGTCAACATCATAATTAAATACATCAAAACCATTTTTTTTCTTTTCTCCTTCCTCCAATTCCTTCTCTATCATCTCCTTTTTCTTTTTCCTTTTCCCTTTCTGTCTTTGTCTTTATGTTTGATTTAAAAAAAACTCAGTCATCATTTAACTACTTGTGGTCCTCAAGGCACTCTCTGTGCTCCTCCCCTTTCTACGTCTCACAAACAACACTACCAAAGGATCGTTAGCTTTATGAAATAAAAAATGTTTCTTTTTTTCATTTTTGTCGTTTATAACTTCATATTTTAACCCCTTTGAGAGTTGTGTTTAGTGATCTCATTAGTAATTTTCTCTACTTCTAAGGCTATTCATAAATCTCCAGAAATATCAATTTTTTGAAATATAAAGTAAATAATACAATGTTATTCACAATAGCCACCATGCTGTACTTTCAGTCTCCAGAACTTACATAACTGAAAGTTCATATCTTTTAACCAATATTTCACCATTTCCTCCGCCTCTTAGTCCCTTGGCAACCAGCACTCTGTTGTCTGATTCTGTGATTTCGGTGTTTCTAGATCCAAATATAAGGGAGATTAGACTGCATTTACATTTCTGTATCGGGCTTAATTCACTTAGCAGAACATCCTCCAGGCTCATTCATTTTGCTGTAAATTACAGAAATTTCTTCAATTTTGAGCCTAAATAATATACTATTTATATATATGTATGTGTGTACTTACACAATATGCATATATATACATACCTATTTATTATGATGTATTATTATGCACTGGTGTATGTGTATATATGTGTATATATATATATATATATATATAGGTGTGTGTGTGAAATTTCTTCAAATTTCACATATATATATATATATGTATATGTATATGCCACTTTCTTTATCCATTTTCCCATTGATAGACACTTTGGTTGTTTCCATATCTTGGCTATTGTGAAAAATGTTTCATTAAACATGAGGGGGGTGTAGTATCTCTCTTTGAGATACTGATTTCATTTTCTTTGTATATATACCCTGAAGTGAAATTGCTGACACATGGTTCTATTTTCATTTTTTTTGAGGAATTCCTATACCATTTTCTATAATGGTTACAGAAATCTACATTCCCACCAATAATGTATAGGGATTCCTTTTTTCCACACCCTCACTAACACCCTCACTCTTCTCTTTCTGACAATACCAATCCTAACAGGTGCAAAAGGTTATACTGTGGTTTTGATTTTCATTTCCTGGATGATTCATGATGTTGAACATCTCTTTATATACTTCTTGGCCATTTGTATACCTTCTTTGAAGAAATGTTATTCTAAGTCCATTGTCCACTTGTAACTGGCTATTTGTGGGTAAGGGGTTGTTGTTTTTTACTGAGTTTTTAAAATTCCTTATATTTCTTGGATATCAACCCTTTACATAATATGAATTACAAATGAATAAAAATATTTGCAACCTCTCTTTGAATAATGTCTACCACTGTGGGAAATATAATAATGATGTCAGGCTACTGTGTTTAATAGTACAATTAAATGTTTCTTTATAAATATATGGAGGTCTTAAAATTTAAGACTTATTCTGCTTCTTAGCTTTTTATTATTTAATAATGACTCTAAAAGATTATGCCTTTAGCCATGATGGAATAACTAAATGTAGATTACCCTTCTGCCATAAACAACTACAAGACAGTATAAAAAATGTAAAATAACAGTTTTTAAACACTGAACAACTGATAGAGTATCACAATAATTCTTCCAAGAGGGGTAACACATGAAGAATACTCCAGGTTTATCTTCTTTTCTGCGTGGGACATATTTATAAGCCATAATTCAGAGAGTCAAGTCCAACTATATCATTGAAAATACAAGAAATTAAACAGCTGGAATTGGTAGGGCATAAAGCCATAGATGAAGAACTTGGATGGAGTTTTAAGGAAGATTAGATTTTGACTGGGGATTTTCTGAAGGTCTTTGGCCAATATCTGGACTGTCTATGTGCAGAAGTAGGCTCTGTGAGGCCTAGCAGGGGATCCCAGCTCTGGGGCTAAGAAGTAAATGCAGAGTAAAAGGTTGTGCATTCTGAGAACCACCGAAGTTGTACTCCGGTCATAGTGAAGTAGCCTCACTGAAAACCTCAAGACTTTCAGTTCAGATTGAAGAAAGGCCTTACTTAAAAGATAAGTACCATGCCATTATTACAGAAAAATGGCCATAAGATAAAGGGCAAAGCAAAAACATACCTACCATAATAAAGAATAAATCAAAGCCTGCTAGATCAAGAAGATCTATTAGTAATCTCATATTTCCCAACCAGAAAAAATCAATACCTATTTAAATAAGTCAGTGTAATCCAAAGTCCAAGTAATATATTATTTATAATTGTACACAACAGAACATTAATAGACATAAAATAAGCCAAAAATGTAACTCAATCAGGAAAAAAGAGCATCAGTAGAAACAGATCCTAAGATGATTCCATAAGTTATAATTTGAGGAAAATAACTTTTAGAAAAGTTATATGCAACTTTTAGAAATATATTTGAAGGAAAAGAAGAGCATAATGAGTGATATGCATGATGCATAATTAAACGTGTTAGTCTAGAAACTTGTATATTCATATAATGGAAAAATACTTAGCAACTCATAGAAATGAGTTATAGATACATCCTGCAACATTGATGTATCTCAAAAATATTGCAGTGAGTCAACGAAGGCACAGAAGAATGTACACTATATAACCTTATTTATATAAAATTCAAGAATAAGATAAACAATTATAAGTTAATAGAAACCAGAAACATAATCGGTTAATGGGGGTGAGAGTTGACGTAAATGGACACAAGGATCTTTCTAGAGTGATAAGAATATTTTATATCTAGATTGAAATGCCAGTTGCCTTAGCATACACATTTGTCACAATTTATTGAATTACACACTTATATTCTTTGTATTTCACAGCATGTAAATTTTTTCTCAAAGTAATGGAAAAACTGAATACAAATAAATAAATAATGGTTGAACTGGAGAAGATATTTAATTTTGAAAAATTTCTTAGGTGAAGAAATACTTTGTAATCCAAGAAAACAGTCCATCAAATATGAATCCGTCCTTTTCTCACAATGGGCATTTTAAAAAATAATATTAACATCAGAAATCTAACAACAGGCAAGCAGAAAACATGCCGCTGTCTCCAGCCTTCCACCACTGCCCCCTGTTTGCATCTACTCTAGATTTTTCTGTAATAAATCTATAAAGTGGTATTTTATATCTGTTAAAGTAAGTATATTGTATAATCAAAGACAATGAAAGTGTGTAAATATCTTAACACAATAACTAAAAAAATGCAGTGAAGGCTATGTTAATGAGTATAGTTTGATGAAAATATTTCCAATGGTATATAAAACCAGCACATTGTACCCCACAACTGCACTAATGTATACAGCTATGATTTAGTAAAAAATAAATAAATAAAAATTCTATGTAATAAACGAATGATATTAGTATAAATACAAATATATAACTAAAGGCAATAAAGTTTCCTGGGCCAAATTTCAGTCTCTCGTAACACATTTAACTAGCGCTCAGCCCAGAACTATACTCACATGTATAAAGGAAGAATATGTCAACAAAAAGACAAAACAAATACGATTTATTTCACTTTACTGCCTTTCCCATTAGACTATTGTCTCTTTCTGCCTGAGTGGACAGTGCCAGCCAGAACTAAAATGAGGAGCACATCAGAGTGTTAACCTGTCTGTCAAACTATCTCAGGAACCCTTTATTACCCTGACTGATTCCAGTTCTAGTCTATGACCCAGTGTTCATCACCCAAGCTAGAGGTCAAGTTAGATTTCAGACCCTCTACTCACACAGTAGCTTATCCACTGGGCTATTAATCTCAAACATTATCATTTATTATTTATCCTATCCAATTTCAAGAAATAGATTGCCTTGCTGCAGAGGGGAAATGGAACATTTAAAATGAAAATATCATTGGCAGCATTCCATAATACAATTGTAATAGTCATTTATAATAATAAATCTTGTGTAAAGTCAGTTACTATAATCAATCCAGATATTGGAGATACCATTGCTGTCATAACTACAGAATGGATGGGTAAAGTGTATTTGGAGTTATCTTTAAAAATCATCTTTGTACAAATAACAGCTGTTTAAACGTCTGTGCTCCTAAAGTCCTTAAGTCATAGCTCACCAATTTTTATATAAATATAAGTATTTTGTATTGATAATTAGTTTTTCAGCATGGCTGATAATTTGCTTACTTATAAGATCAGGCATACAAATAACCATAATTGGGAAAGTTTATATTGTATGGGAAGCAAACAAGAGTTTGAGGTTGCCGTGAGCTGTGACACCATCGCACTCTACCAAGGGCATCATAGTGACACTCTGTCTCAAAACAAAACAAAAAAATCTTACAAATCCTGTCACAAAACATTGATTTTAATATACTTCTTTTATATAAAGTTGGTAATGCCAAACCTTGAATTTAAATAAACAAAAAAAATTGAATAAATAAATAAATAAAATCTGTATTTGGAAGACTTTTTTGGATGTCACTTATCAGTATGATATATCTAATTTCATTTGTGTTTCAGCAAATGAATAAGCCTGCAACTATTCCTAAAAAGTACACTGATATTTTTAATGTTAGCATGAGTGTTAGATCTGTACCCAGCTAAAATCTCCAAAATACAGTTGGCCAATATAATGGTACTTTTTAGTCATTAAATAATATCCAATAATATCATTAAATAAAAATAGATTTCCTAGCATTAGTTTTCATTATCTATTTTGTCATGTTTATCTATTATCTAACACTTACTATAGAATAGACTCTTGTTTTTTAATTACTATATCGTACCAGGAGATGTCTGGCACACAAAAACTTATTAAACACTTGTATAATGTTAATAATTTAGGCAAGAATTGTTAATAATTAGCTCTGAAAAATGGTGTGTTGGATGGGGAGATAGAAGTATATACCTATTTAGATATAGATAGCAGCCCTTAGCCACCTATAATTGCCTAAATATAACCTGTTTATATTATTATGGGTAATATAACCTGCTCCGCTTCCATGCTAATTAGGGGTTATGCTTTGATCAGCTCTGAAGATCTCTTGTTCCAGAGAGAAAATTGCACTGATGGAGATCGTCCCTGTCTGTATTAGTCAGGGAACTCCAGAGAGACAGGTCTAATAAGCGAGATAGATTATTAGTAGATGATAGATAGATGGGTAGATAGATAGATAGATAGATAGATAATTAGGAATTAGCTCACACAACCATGGAAGCTCAGTAGTCCCAAGATCTACAATTGGCAAGCTGGAAATTCAGGAGAGCTGATGGTGTTCATTCCAGTTTGTTTGAAGGGGAAGACAGATAAATGTCACAGCTCCGTTAGGCAGATAAAATTCCCTCTCACTCAGCCTTTTTGTTCTATTCATGTCTCCAACTCATTGGTGAAGGCCACCCATACCGAATAGAGCAATTTGCTTCACTCGATCTATGAATTCAAATGTTGATATTATCCAAAAACTCTCTTACAGGCACATCTAGAAAAATGCTTGACCAAGTGGTTGGGCACCTGTATCCCAGTGAAATTGACATACAGGGTGGACATAAAGTTCATGTGCAATTTAAAATAGTTTAACAGTATAAAATTAACTATTTCCTTGTTCATTAAAGTCCCTTGAATAGGTGCTACAAAAGTCTATAATGACATGGTATCATTTTAGAGTGAGTTCTTCTTCTTATGCATTTGATTTACATATTCTTGATGATTAGTGATGTTGAGTGTTTTGTTAATATACCAAGATTTTGTATGTTTTTTTTAAGATATCTATTCAGATCCTTTGCCCATTTTTAAAATTGGACTATTTGGGGGTTGGGGTGGTTGGTTTGTTTGTTTTGTTTGGGACTAGTATGTTGAATTCTTTATATATTCTGGCTATTAATCCAATTTCAAAAACAAAAAATGCCAAACTGGGGAAAACATTTGCAAATTTCATTCAATACAAGGGATAATTTCTCTATTATATAAAGATCTCATTCATATCAATAACATAAAAACAACCTACTAGGCAAATAGAAAAAGGATATGGTAGACTTGAGGAGGAGAATACACATATGTAATTTGAAATGTAAAAATGTTTTTTCTTATTCATATTAAGTAAATTATAAACAAAAATTACATTGAAATGCAACCTTTTACCTGTCAGATTAGAAAAAATAAAATAGTTTGAAAACACACTGCATTAGTGAGAATGTTAAGAAATAAGAATTCTCCAAAGATAATTGAAGGCAAATAATTGTTAAAGAAGTATGGAAAACAATTGCTAATATCATTATGTTAGTAATTGTATTAGTAATATCTTTAGTAGTATCATTATATTAGTAATTGTCACTATAAATATTAATGTAAAGGAGATCTGTATGGTGACGGTTGTTGCACAAATCCACATATGTAATACAATGGCACAGAATTATTGTAAAAATATCATTTTTCTGGTTTTATGTTGTGCTGTAGCTCCTCAAGATGTAATCATTGGGTAAACAATACATAGAATCTCTGTGTACAAATGAACAAAAAAACAATTACTAATATCCATCAAGTAAATAAGTATACAAGCCATTTGACCCTACTGATCTGTTTCTAAAATATTAATTCCATGGATATTTTTAGCCATGTAAAAGAGTACTTATGTAGACAGCTTTACATTATAGCATATATGGTACACATTTCCAAACAATGTGGGTTAGATAGACCTCAGGACTCTTGTAAGGAATAGAGAAGAGAAAGAGCAATATGGCAGTTTTACAGTGGAGACTCATGGCAAACACCTACCTTATCCTATGATCAATATCAATAGTGTCATGTAGATAGCATGCATGTTCTGTCATTATGTGATGAGAAAAACATTTTACATCTTTTGATACTTTCCACAAATTCCAAAGTCTAATCATAATTTTAAAAATATCATACAACTTCAGATTCAGGAACATTTAACTAGATGCCAGTAATCCTCAAGATCATGAAGGTCATGAAAACAAAGAAAGGCTAAGAAACTGTCACAAACTAGAGGAGACTGAAAAAAATGCAACATAGTACCATTTCTTAAATCCTAGAAGATAATGTGGACGTTAATGGAATATCTAGTGAAATTCAAATAAAGTTTGGGTAGTAACGTATCAGGCCACGCACAGTGGCTCAGGCCTGTAATCCTAGCACTCTGGGAAGCCAAGGCAGATAGATTGCCTGAATTCAGGAGTTCCAGACCAGCCTGATCAAGAGTGAGTTCCTGTCCCTAACAAAAATAGAAAAACTAGCCAAGTCTTATGTATGGCGCCTGTAGTCCCAGCTAGTCAGGAGGCTGAGGCAGGAGGATCGCTGGAGTCCAAGAGTTTGAGGCTGCTGTGAGCTATGATGATGCCACAGCACTCTACCCAGGGCAACCCAGTAAGACCCTGTCTCAAAAAAAAAAAAAAAAGTAATGTATCATCAATTTGAGTCATTTCAACTAGAGATACTCAGAGACTCAGAGCCTTCAGTCTGTACAGGGTGTCCATAAAGTTTGTGTGCAATTTAAAATAGACAACTGTATAATTCAATTATTTCCAACCACAACCACAATTGTGCCTGGACAGAAGCATGAAAAGGACTTTGATGTTAGCTTTCTCTTCATATCACCTTCCTTTTCTCTCTCTTTTCACGAATTATTTTATAGTCGTTATGATTCCTTTCTCTAGCTGAGATAAAATGAGAAACAAGGGTAGCACTGTTCAAAGAAGGCAGTTAAAGCTTCCTGAGTGAAAAAAATCTTTGGAGGAGGAAAACACTTATTTCAATCAAATGTACCGAAAATTGAACAGTTTCTTCATCATTGGCTCTTTCCTGAACATCTATTCATGGGTAAATGGACATTCGTGTATAGATAAATTAATGGAAGGAAAGTTTAAAAATGGTCAAACTGTACTCTTAAGAATCAAGTCTCAGCCATAACTATTTTCTGTAGGAACCATTAAGTAAAGGGAATAACATGATATACTTTTAAAAATAAATAAATAAATAGCCCCAAACCAGAAATCCAATGAGGAGTTCATACTTTAAGAAATTTAGTTCTCTTAAAAGAAAATTACCGAAGTACTGCAAATTCTACATTAAGCTCATGTTATGTGCAGAAAGCAATCTCTGGTGTTCCCAGTATGCTATTAAAGATAAACCTAATGAAACTTTCATTTGAGGCTTAACTATATTATGTTTGAAATATCATACTTTCCTCAATTATTAATATTCTGTCTATGAAAAAGTAAATTAAAATACTTTAATCTACTGGTATGTTTTGTATAACCTTTTTCTTGAATTATTGTGTCTTTAACAGCATAATTACAGCCAAGTTAATACAAACCAAACTATCTCTGAAACTTTGTTAATATGTCTGCTTACCTGGACTAACTCAGTCTCATTAGCAACTATAACCACAATGCAGCTATAAACACTGTATGAATGTGTCTGTACCTCCAATAAATTACAGTTCCACGTGCATACGGAGCCAATACCCTTTCACGTTTACACACAGTGGTTTCTGAAAAGGCAATATCAATTTTTTTTCTTTCTCTCAGGGTTTCTGCTCTAAAAATCTATCATGACTGACAAGGTATCATTAATACAGAGTGGTTTTTTTTTCCCCCTCCCCTGAAAACAAACTTTCGAGCTGAATGGAGAGAGAAATTGATGGAGGTAAGAAGCTGGGGGGGCGGAGGGAGCAGCATTGACAGCAGTCCCTGACAACTGACAGCTGCGAGTGGGCCTGGAAGCCAACAGGTAGGTTCCTTGATTTGCTGACCTTAAACAACGTGGCAGAACATCAACGTCTGAAAGGCTGAAACAAGACGAAAGCAAAGACACGAAGCGGCTGCCTCTCCAGTCAGAGCCAACGTGAGTGACTGACGCTCCCTTGCCAACGACAGCCTTACTTTATTTCTCCCTCGCCTAAATTCGCGTTATTAATGTACCCCAATCACCAAATGACCCCCACTTGTGATGATGCAATTAAGCACGGACAAGCAGATTCCATGGTGCATATCCCAGTCCTATGACAAATCCATCCTCATTGCATCTCGCGGAGACTATTTCACCAGACAGGGTGCAGGTGTCCTGGGGCAGCAAGTTCATAAAACTAAATTTGCTTGACTACAAGCATGTACCTGGTAGGCTTTAGGCTTTGCATAAGTTAAACATAAAAACTGTGGAAAATGATCGACCGCTCTCGTATTTTTTATTCTTGGCAGGAGGCTGTGGAGGGTGGCGTGTGAATGCTGATCATGGTTCTGAGGAAGAGCGGAAGAGCGTTATGTGCATAGATAAAAGGTGAGTTGTGTGAGGGGCTGAAAGACTCTGAGGTAGCTCTTTTCCCTATATTGTCCTGATTTTCAGATTGCTCTTACGCCCAACATTTTCCTGAAAATCAAAACAAAAAAGGTAACAACAGCAACATTGTTGTTAAGTCCATTAGTAACACCCTCCTCCCCGCCCCCATTTACCTCTAAATTATGAACCAAACCATGGACACAAGAGTGAGACACAGGATGTTCAGATAAAAATAGGAAAAATAGGAATTTTTGTTTGTTTTTATTTGTTTTGTTTTGTTTTCAAACTAACGCTGTCTGTTCACTTTCCCAGACTTGACTTTAGGAGAGCTTAACCAAGGAAAAGTTTGGTTTTGAATTATTAAGCTTTCATTATTAGCATAGATGTAACGATTTAGGATTTCCTCCTTGTACTGGGGCAAAATAAAGAATAAAATGGAGAAGAAAGATTTCTTGTGCTTACAAACATTCTACATCTAGTAGATTCTTGTCACTCAGTTCAGAAATGTAGACCAATGATGTCATGCAATAATCAAATAAAGGGCTTCTTAAATGGAGACCCCTGGGTATGAAAACGGGTAGTACATTTTAATACTCTCCAGTGAATTTTATACCTCTAGTAACCTGAGGATCATACACAGCTGGCTGGTCTCCTTCGTAGAGATAAAGGATATTTCCTTCTCCATGGAGCAACTCCACCAATATTAACTGTTGTTCTTCTGTAAACAGTCTTTATACCTCTGATGGTCAGAACTGATTTTGTCCACCAGAAGGCATTGAAATGGATGAGAACAATGTACTTAATTAATTAACTCCAGTGTCATATTATTTGAAGCTTAAAATTCATTCCCCTTCCTAATTACATATACCATATTGTTTTACATAGGTCACCAGGGACTCTGCAATAAATATATTAATAAATATAAAATAAATATATTAACATGCTCCAGCAATAAAGCACAACATCATCATCAAGATGCCCCCGCATTGAATATAAACTCCTATCATTATGAAACGGCTAGCAAAATTTAAATTCAAATATGATGCCTTTGTGGAGAAGTGCACAGACTCTAAACCTCACTACCTGATTTCAAACCCCCGGTTTTCATCTCCTAGATTTATAATACTGGATGAGTCAATTAGCCTCCCTGTGCTTCAGTTTCCTAATTTGGCAAATGAGAATGACAATGGGATTAACAGGGCTTTTGTGATACCTAAATGAATCAAGAGACATACAGCTGTTAAAAACATAGCCAGCAGATAAGAATTGCTTTATTTGAATTCTTAAGCTTTTATTATTATACATGTTATTTAAAGTCAAATATTCTTAAAGTCCAAAAAGTACATTTTAGTGGGGAAAAAAAGCACTCCTCTTTGCCCTCAATTTGTTAGTCTACTGCGCATTAGCTCATGTGGTTCTCCATCTCCAGATGCCTGAGAAAGTCAGTTGAGTAACCTCATTGTGGATGTTTTTGTTGGAAAGGTTATTGTCTCTTTATTACCTCTGAATCAGAGGTAACTTTGACTCATTCCAGCCCAAAGTTTCTGATGTGGCCATAACTTATAAACAATAAAATTAACCAATTTTGAGTATGATTTATTGAGTTTTGAGAATTGTTTAGTTTTATAGTCACTACCATGATCATGATATAGAATGTTCCCATCACCCAAAAAGTTCCTTTATGTCCCATTTTAGTCAATATTTTCTACCCAAAACCCTGGTTTCTGGCAACTAACAGTCTGCTTTCTATCACTATAGTCTTGGACTTTCAGGAATTTCATGTGAATGTAATCATTTCATAAATCTTTTCTCTCTCATTTAGGTCACTCAGCAAAAGGCTTTTGAGATTTGGGTGGCACCCATTGCTCAGTGGTTAGAGTGTCAGCCCCAGGGAGCAGGAGTGGCGGGTTCAAACCCAGCCTGGGCCTGCTAAACTAAAATTAAAAAAAAAAAAATAGCCAGGTATTGTGGCAAATGCCTGTAGTCCTAGCTACTTGGGAGGCTGGGGCAAAAGAATTGCTTGAGCCTAAGAGTTTGAGGTTGCTATGTGCTATGACGCCATGGCACTCTACCAAGGGTGACAAAATGAAACGTGTCTCAAACACAAAAAGGATTTTGAAAAAAAAAGGTTTTTGAGATTCACTTATGTAGTAGAGTGTCTCAGTAATTCATTTCTTTATATTACAAAGCAGTAGTTCATTGCATGGACATACTAATCTTTCTGCTTCATGGAAAAAGAAAAAACAAAAGATAGACGTTCTGGAATAAAAAGACAAAGCTACTCAAAAACTTTGGCCTGAGTGAAGGCCAAGGGGATCAATGTCTAATTGTATGCTGTAACCCTTTTGTGAATATAATTTTTTTGCACATAACTGCATTTCTTCCAGCATTAAAATGAACCCTGATCCTATGGGCTCTTCTAGCACAACTTACTCAAAGGCTTTCTGCATTTTATCCTCATTGCACATCTATAAGTGCCCCCAAACCTCCTTGCTTTTATAAAAGGTGCTCCCTTTGTCAGAAATTCCCTCCCCTTCCTTGTCAATGCCCCAAATTCCTTACTGCTTATTAACCTGTACAACTCAACTGAGACAGTAACTCTCCCGTTGTCTTTCTTGATCTCTTCAAGCAGAATTACTTCTTTCTTACTGTCCCTAAAGTAACATTTATACGACCCCACTACATCACTCATAGTTTTTAGAGACAAGAGCTTGCTCTGTCTTCAAGGCTGAGTGCAGTGTCTTAATCATAGCTCTCTGCAACCTCCACCGTCAGGGTTCAAATGATCCTCCAGGCTCACTTTCCAGCGCAGCTGTGACTACAGGTACACGCCACTATGCCCCGCTAATTTTTTTTTTTAATTTTTTGTTGAGAGGGGGGTCTCGCCATGCTGCTCAGGCTGGTCTCAAATTCCTGGGCTCAAGCAATTCTCTCACCTCTGCCCAAAGTGCTGGGAATATAGGCGTGAGCCTCCATACCCAGCCTATATCAATGATATTAATGATAATTTATGAAGAGATTCAGATTTGTCCCTTGTAGAAAAGACAGCGCTGTTCTATTTTGTTTCCCCGACTGCAACTTCAGGGAAGTAAATATTCGATAAATGTTAAGAAATAAAATTAATAAACAAATTCATGAAGATGTCTTCCTGTTGATACACATCTGTCATGGGTAATGTAAGTACACGAGCACAACTCACTGCTGGAATTGCCTGGAAATCTCCTTCTTTGCACCCCATCAGCTTTCAGTGGAACAAGAAGGCTGTTAATGCTCTGATAAATTTGCTGAATTTTAGGAAAACAACTTCCATCCACTGAAAAGTGTACTTAATTATTCACAGTACACAGGAGTTCCTGTGACATGACTAGGAACAAGCTCCTGGTCCTTCAGATGGGAAAGATGCATTCATAATTAAAATGTGACCCACGCTGCATCTTGCTGCCAGATTTCCTTGAGTAGTCACTGGAGATGAAATTCTAATTATGACATTTGAAGAAATAAAATTCTCTAGGGAAAGCAGCCTCCAAAGACAGAGTGCATGTTGACAGCTGTTGTGGAAATTACTTATTTTAACCTTTGCCATAAAAATTGTAAAACAGAACCAGCTCTTTCTCTGTAGCAGACATTTTGGGAGATAGATTTGTAGGTGTGTTTGGGGGATTAGCCTAAAGCCAAGACAGCATCATTTTGCAACAGAAGTTCCATTAAAGTTTCTTAAATTTCAATGAACTTCTGTTCAGGAAGTCCTTTTAAATTCTGATGAGCTGACATTTGAATGTTTCTGTAGCAGATGGCTATCAGCTAAAAGAAGTACACAATATTTTATCTTTACTAGCTGAAACCAAATTTAGAACTCTTGATAGAATTTTTTTAATTAAAACTCTTAGAAGCTTGGGTCACACACTTCATAAATATATTTAAAAAATGGGAATTCAAACTGACTTGGCTGAAACTCAAGTTTCCAGGTGTAGTGTTTCTGTGGATTTTACGACTGCCAAAAATAAATGCAAACTTCTCCAGGCTATCTATCTACACTATGGTTGTTTAGAATATATTTAAGGATCACATTTAATCAAGTACTATTTACAAATATCTAAAAATATCAGCATCATAAACTATTTGAGAGTTGATTAATCCATCCATTATTATTCTAAAAATATTTAAGTTTCTTTTCTTTAGTAGTTTGCTAATCTGTGCTGAATCTTCTATATTCTTAAGGAAACTTAGGAAAAGAATTGATCAAAGTTCCTGACTGCAGGGATTTTACAAATCTGATGGAAAGAAAGTTAATATACAAGAAAAATCAGATATTCAACAGAAAAGAAATATTTAAAAAGAAACAAAAAAATACCTTGCCAAATCTGTTTTTATAGATGACGACTTGAAGGTGGAAATGTTGAGTTTAGTCAAAGATTTACATCTAATTAGGATCAGAGTTTGATGAGTGCTGCTATTAATTCTTTCCACAGTATTATAATGGTTTATCTGTGTGTGTGTGCTCGTGGTTCTTACTTTCCGAATGAATCACGATTGGTACAAAATCAAATTTTTATAACATCATAGCCCACATTCCTACTGAAAAATATGTTTTCCTATTTTTGGTGACGTTTTAAGTTATTAATGAAAGACTCAATCAGAGCATACTGAAAACTTTACAATTTTCTCTTTCAAAATGACCTTCTCACGGAGAATCAAGAAGCCTCCTAAGCTTCTGCCTCACTCAACTGTGTCATCATCAACCACCAGTAAATAACTCCAGACAACTAAAGTGCCGGCTGCTTCAGAACTTGATGAATAGCTGTATGGGCTCTTTCTCACAGCTGTCACTGTTCTGACAAAGTGATTGAATATAACTCTTACACCATACGGATGGGAGCTGCCCACAAAGGGCACCATGTATTTCTGAGTGCTTCTGGGAGTGTGCTTCCAAGATGACACCACAGTGCTCAAACCAGCAACCGCTTACTCCAAGGGGAAAGTGAACTCTGATCTCCAAGAACCACACTTTTTAAAAGAGGCATAGATCAAAATTCAGAGGCATAGATCAAAACTCATCTGTTCAAACAGCATGCACGTATCCCTGTAGGATTGGATAATGTCCGTCCTCTGAAATCTAATTACACCAAATGATTTTGAGCAGCATTTTAATTCATTCCAATTAAGAACTTAAAAGTCTAAGGAGTATAGGATTAAACAACAGCTTCCTTTGCATTCAAAAGGTTATCTGTCAATCTTACCTTGTTTTTCTCTGCATCTGGGTTAGGTCTCTATTGCTCAATCAATCTATTGGTTCCTCCGCTTGCCTGCAAACTATTTCCTGTTGCAGTTTCTGTCTTAATCCTGACATAGGCAAGAAGTAGATCAGGATCCTCAAGCTCGCGCCACCCCCTTCCTGGTTTGGCCTAGTGCAGCTTATGCTTAAATCAAACACTACCGAGAGACAGAATCCATTGTGCAGGCCAAGGTTGCTGGCTCACCACATCGCTCTTTCAGATAGCTTCACCTACAATAAAATTCAAGTTCAGTGTCTTGAAAGATAAGCACTAAGATTGTAACTGCTGTCTGAGCCATAGCTTTCTCTTTTTCCTTTTGTTGCTTTATGTCATAGGCTAAAGTTTTGCCCTGGTCCTTCCTCCTCAACCCCAGCTAAGTTCCTTCTCCAGGACGATTTTATCTGCCTTTCCAGGTGCTGCCCAATTGAGTAGCCCAGTGTCCAAAGTGGATTATGATAAGTATGTACTCAGAGTCATCAACTTTTTAAATCTTAAGTACTGATTCTACCTGTATTCCCTGCTATAATACATCTCTCACTAGTACCACAGGTGCAGGGGTCATGCCTGAGAACTTTACAATAGAACATTTTGCCACAATCCCCTGACCAAGTCTTCTCATCCCTGTTTTACTATGTGTCTGTTGTGCCAGAATTTCAGGGTCCCCCCCAGAAGAAACTCACACCAGGCGCACCGATGCAAAAACAAAGGGTGAAGTTTATTACAAGCTTAAGCTCTGACCGGTCAGCCCCGCCAAAAAGGCAAATGCATCTGAATGGCCCCGAGGGGTGGGGCTGAGGTATTCTTATAGTGTACCTAAAGGAAGTTGGGAGGGGGGAATGTGATAAGGGGAGCGGGATAAGGGAAGGGTGGAACAAGGATGAGTCCAGGTGTCTCTCCACTTGCTGATTGGATACCTCAGTGGTGCCAGGAACAGGTGGGTGGTCGCTAAGCAGGAAGGGGCCGGTACTGATCACCCGGTGGGGGTGGTCAGGGGAACTGGAGCCAGGAGCCAAAAGTTACAAAACTAACATTACACCACAAATTACATAGCAACCTGTAAAATGGAGTCCATTAACAAAATGGCGTCACATGGGTCCTTTCATGTCTATATTTTGAACAGACTCAATCCATGAATTACAACTGAAAGACTAAACTACTTAGAAAAGGCATGTACAGAAGATTAATAGATAAGAAACCCACAGTTTTGAGGTAGATACACTCCACAACATGATTCAGCACTATATTTCTTTTATTTATTTTTGAGACAGAGTCTCACTATGTGGCTCTTGGTTGAGTACCTTGGTATCACAGCTCAAATTCTTGGGTTTAAGTGATTCTCTTGCTTCAGCCTCCCAGTAGCTGGGACTACAAGTGCCTGCCACAATGGCCAGCTATATTTTTTGTTATTGTTGTCATTGTTGTTTAGCAGGCTCAGGCCGAGTTTGAACCCAGCAGCCCCAGTGCATGTGGCTGGTGCCCTAATCACTGAGCTATGGGCACCAAGCCACTATCTTCTTTTTCTTGAGCATCCATGCACGGTAATAGGAGTGACATCTGAAATAGTAGCCAGTGGCTTAGCTTAGGAACATACAAATCAGTATTTTGCAGGCCATACCAACGTAAAATGTAAATTAGGGCATCTTAGCAATCTATTTGGCTTCAGTACCATTTGATTTTACAGAAATTTAATCCACACTCAAATTCTTCCCCTGGTTCAGGGAGTCCCCGGTGAATTTATTTATTACAATATCACAGTGTTCTTCTCCTCCTCTGCCCTAGTTCCCTAAGGGCCTGTGCCCTGATAGTAATGATTTTTAAAGCTTGAGTCCAGCTGTCACTGTCTGCTGGTACCTACTGATGCCAGTGCCAACAAAACCCCTGGTGTTTGTGTTAAGCCAGCCAATGACCGAGGTTTGGAGTATCTGCATCACTGCTGACAGTGGCACATCTTGCTACATGTCTGCTATAGTACAGTTTTTCATAATAGCCTGTCCATCCTTTCTCTTTTTGGAAACACTATCTCTCTGCTGCAAATAAATGCTTCTATCCTAGCACTAAACATGAATTCTGAAAGGCTATACATTGTTAAAAAGCATCCCCACTCCCTATCCTGGGCAACGTGATTTGCTAATGGAGGATACTAACTCCAACTGACCCTCTCCTTGTACTCTGTAACCTGACAAGGATCTGTTTTTCCGGGGAAACAGGTTATGAAGTCCTGGAGAGTTCAAAAGCCATACTGTCTGTTGTGTGGAAGATTCCCAGTTTGCACCATGAGAGAATAAAGTAGGAATACGAATAGAGGTAGACAGATGCCTGGGCTCTTTAAAGTTCTTGTTAAGAGTTGTTCCCAATGTCCAACTTCCTTTCTGCCTTCCCTGTAGTTACTTAACCATTAACTGAGATACCCTGGGCATCTTTCCCATACATTTTCCTAATTTTCTAAGCTAATTTAAATAGAATTTCCATCAGGCTCATCAGGAAAGAGAGAAAAAGGAAGAAGAAAGGAGGGGAAGGTGGAATGGAGGAGAAAGGAAAGAGAGGTATTATAGTTGGATGTTTATCCCCCAAACCTAATCTTAAAATGTAATTCCCAATGTTAGCTGTGTGGACTAATTGGGGGGGGGGGTAACCTGCTCATGAAGATGGATCCTTCATTAATAGATGAATGCTACCCCTGGGGGGAGAGGAGTGAAGTAGTTTTCACACTGTTGGTTCCTGGGAGTGTTCCTCAGAAAGCAGGTGGTTAAGCAGAGCTTGATGCTACCACTTTCTCTGTGATCTGTGTATGTGTGTTTCTTCTGCAGCCTGCAGAACTATGAGCCAAATTAACTTCTTTTCTTTATAAATTACTTAGACTCAGGTTTCTTTTATATAAATACCAAATGGTCGAAGATAGGGAGAAAGAAAGAAGGAAGGGATGGAGGAAGGAAAAGAGAGAAAGAGAAAAGAAAAGAAAGAGGGAGGAAGGAAGGAAGGAAGGCAGCCATGCAATGGTTCTCCTGTGGGTGGCAAGGGGAAGCATTACTGTCTTTCTCTGATACTGATACTAATCCTTGTTGCTGGATGTAGAACACACTAATATCTAAACCATGGGCTTTTTTCCTTGTTTTTTTTCATTATTAAAACCTCAATATTAATATTGTTAAACACTGGGCTCTCATTTTCCAGCATTTTCCAGCTAACCCTTTTTTCTTCAATGTTCTTAGGTATTTTAATCTTCCTCATCTTGGGTTCCAATTACGAATCCGTGCAAGCTGTGATATATTCAAAATCATATACTTTGTTTCCTCCAATCCCAAACTGGCCCAGTGACTCATGCCAAATTTCTGAGCCTTCCTGCTCTCTTACTTTAGAATGAATTGTCTCCTAAAAGACTTTTAAGCATCTAATAAAGATTCCCAGAATCTCTGCCAGTCAATAAAAGCTGGGTTTCCTGGATAGTCACGTAGAATTACACAGAATACAACAGAATCAAGCAGGGCTGTAGAGAAGAGGTCTTAGTGGGGATGAGTAGTGAAGAATGAATTTAATTTTGAAACTGCAGATAAAATCTGGGTTGCAAAGAAGTGTTAAGAATGTGTGTCTTCAGTGAGTCTCAGAATCACTTCCTAGGAAAAAAAAAAAGCGTATGTTAAATTTGGGCAGTTAAACAAAATTCAATAAAACTTTCTTGAACTTGAGGTTTATCCTAGTTCCACAATAAGAAATTTAAGTTTTGCCAGGAAAAATAATAACAAAATAAAAACTCTCAATTGGCTGATTTCTGCTAAACCCAGAGGTTTTATCAGCGTTATAGATTTCCTGTAACATTCCTCACATATGCTGTTTCCCTGCATCTTTATTTGATTTGCTAGAGCAGAAAGTGGAATATAGATCTGCCTGCAGCTCTCAGAATGGATGGACAAGTGAAAATAATCTGTCATGCTGTCTTTTTGTGAATGAAACATTGCTACAAAATAGGCAAAGCCCTGGAAAGAGCAGTGAAAATTCAGTCAGATTAGAAAATTTACTTCAGAACATACATCCAATTGCCTTTTTAGGAAAAAAGTTAAGAAACGGAGGTAAGAATTTCACCTTTCTAGCTGAGTGCAGACAATTGTCATTAGTAATTTTGATGCAGAACAGGTGGTACCACAACCTGCCTCCTTAGCCCTGGTGGTGGTGATGCTGCAGTGGAACCAGCTTGCTGGAAAGGCCGGTCACCTGGGAGGGAGACACTGGGCCTCACTGTCTCCTCCCCTGCACTTCTGGCTGGTCAGTTTCATGACTTTCCCCTTAAGGTCTCCTCATGTGAGTTTTCAGGGGCTATTTCCAGCACCTTGCTGCTGACTGGATAATTGGCTGTAACTGACAAAGACCTGCCATAAAAGTCAACATTGGCAAAATAACCCCCTGCGACTATATAAACCCCTGAGCAGAGAGTCCAAAGACAGACCTCCAAGAGGGAGCAGGAGAGCTTATTCCCCTCCTAGGGTCTCTCTGCCAGGAGCTTTGTGGTTTTTGTAAGTTGTAAGTTTTGTTTCTGTAATAAACCCTGTCTTACCACTGATCTTGTGGTCCTTGGATTCATTCTTTGAATCACTGAGACCAAGAACCTAAAACACGAGTATCAATTCCCCAAAGTCCATGTCTTCCAACTCGGTGTCTTCCAACTCGGTGTCTTCCAGTCTTAGCTCTGTTTTCAGCTCCCAATGCACTTTGCTCTTGTATATTTCCTTGATTTTACTTTCTCTGGTTCTTTTTCCCATTTTTCTTTGGAGAAATCCTGGATTATCTGTCTAGACCTTCACTCACGTAGTCCTTCCTCTGTACAGACTTCACAATGTTCCTTTCCAGTGGTAACAGCACTCTTTCTGTCTGTGTTCATGGTGTATTGTGGTCTCACTTCTTTGAAGAATTTATTAAATGACCTACAGCCATCTCTCAATTATTAACCTTTAAACCCTTTCAAGGCAGAGACAATATTCTCAGTTCGATTAATTCTAAACACTTCTAACCCTTATTTCAACACATGCAATATTCTTAAATCCTCTAGTTTGTTGGAATCAACTTGTCTTTGTTAACCAATAAAATTGGTTCTGCCTTACATGAAAAGGAAAGGTCAACATCTCCTGCCAAGTATTTTCAGGGTGGAGAAGGACTTTGTTTGTCTTAATAGTACTTACTATTCTGATGTTTTCTTCCAATAAATTCTTCATCTCTTATCTTCCTTTTTCCTCCCTTATGTTCTGCCCATTTTTAACACTGTACACTGCTGGACACGTTTATTCCCAAAAATACACTCTTTCAGGTCTAGATGTAGCCACTCTTTTCAACAATTAGAGAAATGTAAAATGGGTTCACTTCAAATATAAACACGTGGATTTTTTTTTTAGTGTCTTATCTCTGTTTTTGTTCCCCAGAATATTATGAGGGTACAAATATTTTGGTTATATAACATTCTTCAAAGTCCCTGTGGTACAGGACAGGTGCCAGCTGAGCTGGAGGACCTGCCACCTTAGCCCTAGTGGTGTTGGTGCAGCAGCTGCAGAACCAGCAGGCTGGAGGGTAGGCAGGCTGGGGGGCACGTAGGAGGCTCCAGTAATCAGAGGACAGACAACTGCTGGGGAGACACCACCACTTTAGGTCTCCTTCCCTTGCACTTCCTTTTCTAGGCCTGGTCAATTTCATGTAAGTTTCATAGGCCTGAATGAAAGGGATTGTAGCCACTCAGTTCCTTCCTTATGCCTCTAAATATAACAACTGAGTTTCCACTTAATGTAACTTTAGATGACCCTGGCCTGCTAAATGTAACAATTGAGTTCTAGCTAAATAACTGCAGGCAACTATATATACCCCTGAGCAGAGAGCCAGGGAGACACAGAGGGAGCAAGAGCTCTTTCTCCCACGTGGGTTGCCTCTACAGGAGCTTTGGCATTACTGTGTATTCTTTTTCCTGTAAATAAATCCTGTCTTACCACTGATCTGTGGTCCATGACCAAGAACCCTTGAAGACGAAAATCCAGTATTACCTGGACCATTCCCACCACCTTAGTGGAAATTCTACTAGTCATCTCTTCAATTTCAGGCCAGCCTCCTCCTTTGGGGATGCCATCCTTTCCTTAGTTCCATAATTTCTCCTCCCTAAGCACCTTCACCTGTTGCCGGCAACTGTTAACCTCAATGGCCGTTCTGCTCAGTGTGCTGTTGGACAGGCCCTAACAAGGCCCAGTGAGCCTGTGTGCCCACATCTGGACATTATTTATTCCCTTCCAACCTACTGTCATAGATAGGTTGGGAAACTGGACTCCATGATACCAGTCAAAAATCTAGGGCCCTCTGTGCACCCAGTTAAGTGTCAACTAACCATTAATTCAATTTAGAATAAAAATGCTTTGTAGATATAATCACCTTAAGCTAGGAAGATATATATAACTTTGTAACCTGTGAGGAAGAATCAGTTTGATGCATAATAACCTTGCTGATGTTTACTTTAACAGTGAGATAAAAGGTAACAAAGGGAAAGAGGGGAAGAGCAGTTCTTTAGGGGAGATACCCCTGCTGCTCTCTGGAATTGCTGACTTTTCTGTAAATAAGAGTGAAACTCTGACTCTCACATCCACGTCTCAGTTGATTGGCTTGGGCAACAAGCAGACCAACTCCTTGTTCCAGCAACACACACAAAAAAATTTGTCTTCACTTTGAACTGAGAATACTGTGTTCTGTGTAGCTCTTTGGCTTCCCCCTGGCTCTTCCCCCTATCAACCCACTGCCACAGTTTCCCCCTGAGGTATTTCACGTAACAAAAAAGTCTCTCTTCCAATTGGAATTCTGCAACCAGATTCTATTACGAACCAGCTTCATTACCCTCCAAAAACACATACAATGTATGTCTGAATAACAGACCCTGTGTTAGACTCAAGTACAATCATAAATAAAATGTAGGCCTGCTTACAATGAGTTGATAAACTTGTAGGGCTCTGTTCACTTTTGACAACCATAGTTACTGGCATATAGGAGGAGTATAATAAAAGGCAATATAGGAAATAAGAAAAGAAATGGACTCCACTTTCTCTTTTCAGGTAGTTAAAATTAATGGAAATTTATATGGAATTGTGCAAAATGTGATTAAAAGCAGAATAGTATTGTTAATGAACATTACAGGTGTATTCCTAACCTGTAATTCACTGATTCTATTTTTCACCAATCCTCCTGTACAAAAAAAAAAAATAATAACCTCATGAATATATAGTAGCTTTGGAATTAGAAATATTTTTAGTAATAAGTTTCATATCAATTAATGAAGCTACAGAAAAGACAAGTATCCTTGGGAGGCATTTTAAATCCTTATTAAACAATTAACTGAAATCATCTTCAAAGTTACTTAGGAAGGAATTAAGAAGCATATATTATACTTCCTTTAAAAAAAAAGACTCTGAAAACTGGCTATGTAAGACTTAAGCTGATACTTATATTTTTAATAGTAGTGTAAATCATTTCTTTGAAGTCTTTATATTTTTGAAAAGAGATTGCACTGAAAATGAATGAGTTATAAATGAATTAAATTGATTTAAAGGTAGTCAATGATATCTAGCATAACTATATTTTTTGAGAAAAGACATGTAGATTTCCATTCCATGTATTGCATTGAGAATTTTCATTATGACTGTCATCACACTAATTGGTTTTTTAATATCTGTCACCCTTCACAGTAATTTGCAATTCTTTCTCGAAAACTACAAACGTGCTTTTGTTATGGCTGTCCCATTTGCCCAAAGAATACAGCATCAAGCTTTCTTAACTCACTTTTTTCTAAAATGTACTGTTAGGACACAGGGGTCTATTCACCAAAAAGTTAATGAACTTTAGGCCTCTTGAAAGGGCCCTTCCAAGGTTAGTGGAGAGACCCTGCTGTTGGACTCAAAGGGTCATACGGTTTTTTATAAAGTTTGCATTCCTATTATCATATCCTTCATTATGACCTTTCTACCTATTGAATAACCAGATCATTTTTTGAGTCTGGCTAAAAGGAATTTGAACGATTTTGAATTCAGTAGTGTGTATATGCATGCATACACATACACACACACACACACACGGTGCAAAAAATGTATGCACATTTTAAGAAAGGAAAAAAATGTATTACGTTTGTAATACTCAAGTCACACTTGATTTCTGCAATTACAAGAGGTGCTCAATATGACTTGTATTCATCTTCTGTTATCAGCATGTACTGAGTAGTACAAATTTAATACATTTTTTAAAAATGTATACATTTTTTGGCACTCTCTGGATACATACAGTAATTCATCATGCAGAGCTACCTCTGTTTGTATTAATAGTTAAGATATTACTAGACATCTATTGGTATAAAAATAAATCAAGGATATTCCTACTCCCCACCATGCCAACTCATGCAGCAGAATAATATTACAATACGAATAAAATCCAGGATCCCCAGCACCAGAGGTGTAAAAGTATGGAAAAGAAAAAATAAACTGAAATATGGGGAATAAGAGGTGAGTCTGTAGTAAACTCCTCCAGACATCATTTATGTAGAATTTTAAACAGAAGATTGGTTCTCATCAAAGCCCAATTCAAACAGAAGTTCTCTCTTCCTGTCAATAAACTTGGTTCATGCAATGTGAACACATTGTAATTTTTCCTTTATTGATGGAAATCAGGTGAAATACAAAGTATTAGAATCCCCATGTTTGGAAAGCAAAAATTTAGAGTAACTCAGGAAACAATGAGTATTTCCTATGAGTTCATATATGAAAGAGACACAATAAAGGTTTTCCAAACTTTGACAAACTCCTAAATCTTTAGAGCACTATCAATGATAAGTTTCAAAGATGAAACTTTCTAAATTTTATTAATAATAAAAAATGTTGAATGGCCATGCAAAAGAAAGACTTAGTATCTGTCTATTCTCCCTAGAGAAAATATTGTTAGTAATATAAAATTATTGTGATCAAAGAAGATACAGACAAAAAATATTAAGATAAAGACATGATAAGGTGCAGAGATAAATAATTAATGAAAACATTTTTATTTTTGTGGTGGATTTATTATTTTAAGCCCTAAAAAAATTTTCAGTTATTATAATTCCTTTTGTCTTTCAAAATAAATTTCAACTTTCTTATTTAATTGTGTATGTCATCATAATTTATGGTTTTTACTTTAAAAGAGATCCTAAATTGTATTAGTTGCAGGGTCCACAAAAAAATATATTGATTTACTGTGAGGATAGTGTTAGAATCTACAAACGTCTCCTCTCTGCTCAATCTCAATCTTCTCCTCAAACTCAGACTGGATTTGTACACACTTAGTCCGTCCTTCTTTTAAAATGTAAAAGGGTTGCCATCAATTCTGTCTGTATCCTTTAGAGTCCTATTCCCAGAAACTTTCAATCAAGTAAAACATTCAACCCTTACTTGTCCCAATGTTGTATTTTGGCCAAAGAAACCCTCAGATATGTCCCCGTGACAATAAAATTAAACATATATCCTTAAATCACATATCTCATTAAATCCAACTTGCTTTTATGGTGTAGGTAAAGGAAAAACATCTGAAAAGGGTCCAGAACTTTCCTCCGAGAGCTGCTATGTGCAAGTTATTCTCGGCTGCATGAAACTTCATAGCTCTTAAGTGACAGAAGAAAGTAAAAATCATGACTGTCTCAACTTATAGATTCAGCTTTGTGTCTTTTTACATTTAACATTTTAAGGTCCTAAAACACCAGAGAGATAAGTATACACATTGCTCACTTATTTCACCTCAAAAGGGAAAATCATGGCAAATTTGTAGAGGAAAGTAAAAGTAGGGCCTGTAAGAAGTCTGTTGAATACATTTCATATGGTTGTAATCCTGATATGAATAACCAGGTACCCTTACTAGATATAAACTGAAATTCAATGTTTATTTGCTTGTCTGTTCAACCTAAACTAGATAGGAAAACATTTCTTCCTTCCTTTATGCCCAGTCCATGACTCCTTTTCCTAATAAAACTGTTCATTCCATCCTCCTCCTCGCTGAAACCCACCCCAACAAGCCACTAGGTTGGAAAACCATTCAGACTAATATCAAATACCTGCTTGCATTTTTTCTCATTTTATTTCCTCTTGTAAAACAAATATCAGTTCATTATAGATAATTTTTTAAATATGGAAAAAACAAATCTGGAATATAGACATAATCCCAACACTTAAATGTAACTACTTTTCATATTTTAAATCTCCTTTCTGACTTTTACACCTGCATTTCTTTTAAACATTGAAATAATATTAGGTATTCAATTTTATAATCTGTATTTATTATCTAATGCATGTAAACATTTCTTATGTCATAATTGTTGTTGAAAACAACAATTTTACAGGAAGCATTAATTTATACTGATGTTTACCTAACTATCCCTTTATTAACATTGGCTTGTTTTCTATTATAATTATATTATTATAATATTAATTTTCTTTTAATTGACTATTTGACCAAAGTTTTAGTGGAATAAAGTCATAAAAATGATATTACTTAATCAAATTTTTACTTCTTTTCTCTTTTATTTCCAATTTTATTAAGGTAAAAATTGTTGAATAAAATTGTATATACTTCTAGAATACAAAACAATGTTTTGATATATGTATATATTGTGAAATGACCATCACAATCCAGCCATTTAACATGTTTATCATTCACCTATTTTTTTCTTTGAATGCTTTTTTGGGGGGGTGAGAATAATTAAGATCCCCTCGTCTGGCAAATTTCAAGTATGCATTATATAAGTTATTAACTATAGTCTCCATACCATTAGGTCTTCAGAACCTCAAGGATTAGTGAAATTTTTTAATATCTTCTGTTTTAAATATTCAGGATTATACATGGTGTCCATAAAGTTTGTGTGTGATTTAACTTGCCATGGATGAGTGACCTGTCAATATTCTCTCTCACACAATTGAGATTTTTTCTGCCAATTTGCTCATCTGGCATAAACATTATACTTTGTTCTCATTTTGTTGATTACTACATCATATATGTCTATGGTGGAGCCTTTTCTTAGTATTTTTTTTTTCTGCCCAACTTGGATTTCTTCTTGAATTACTAGTTTATGCTCCATTCCTATATTTTCTACTAGATATTCAGTGAAATTCTAAAAATTGATTTTAAAATACCTCTAAAATGATTATTAACATCAGCTCTATCATGGTTCATCAATGTTTGTGTGACCTGATGAGAAATTAGGAAAATAGACTCAGAGTTGGAGAGTCAGATGGTATTTTGACTCAGTACCTCTATTTTTAGGGTTGTTTGCTTCGCCACATTCTTCTGATGATATAATGCCCATCCCAACTGGAATGAGCTTTCTTTCCCATCACTGAATGAGTTCTTTTTCATATTTCCTCATTGTGTAATGAGAAACTGCTACATAAGAGTAAAACAGACTAAATCAACCTCAACTAAACACTTTCCCAAAAGGAATATATTTAATCCTTTTAAATAAGCCAAACATAAACAGACTTTCACCTAGAAAATACGAGCTCATTTATTCTTACACCTCATCTGCATTAGTGTCTTGGAATTCTTTTGGAGGATTATCCGCACTTTCTGTAGATAGGAATAGAGATTCTTAAACATAATAAATAAACAATGCTTATTAGACTTCAGTTACAAAATCATGTTCATATGCTTTCAAAGGGCTCTAAGTACTATTAGTAAATTATAGTTTATCTCATAAGAGAATTGTCCATCGTTAGGATTGTAGGTTTCTAAAAGCGTTAACTATCCATCAGGTATTTAAAGTGCACCTTGGGCAGTCGAGGTTCAGGAGTTGTGTTTTGTTTTCAAGATAGCCCACCGCACCCTAGAACACAGAGGACAAAAATCTAGTGTACACTAAGTCTCCTGGGCTGTTGCCCTTATAAACTGCATGGATAGGAGAACACTCTTCTCTCTTCTATATGGCTATGAGCATGGGTCCAAGATTTTTGTTTTTAGCTATATAATATGGTTAATGTTGTCCACCTCCAGTTCGATTCTTCCCCATTGGTGAGCACAGGAGTCATGAAGCTGAACGAGACACACATTTGCAGTAGGAGTGAGGAAGCAGAGAAAAGTTGCACCAGCCTGGAGTATCATTGCCAAATGTCCTTGAACAACCAAAAAGCTTTTTCAATTGGCAAGAAGAAAAGTCCTGCTAAGCCAGCTTGACTTCAACTCAGTTGGCTGTTTTATTAGCTGGTACTGAGTGGTGTTGAAAAACCGCAAATTGTCAAGCAAATTGTTAGGAGATGCTGGAATGACTCCCAGCTCTCCCTTGCTGCATCCAGAAGCCTGACTGGTGACAGAAGGAGGGTGAGTGAGAGACACCCCAAAGAAACTGTTGCAGCCTTAATGGCAATTCTTTACTATCCTCGTCCCAAACCTAGCATCTTAAGATCTCTCAAGTTCTTTTACCAGGAGGAGGTGTCAGGCACCATCATCACCACAATTTCCCATCTCCATAGTCCTAGAGCAGTCAAAAAATACTTGATTCCTACCTAGAGTGACAAGAACTGGCATGGTCACATTAGACAAGGTTCAGCATCTATGAAACATGATGCAGGTAATGATTATCATCACCTATACCAGCCAGAAAAGACTAGCAATGACCACCCATTGGCATATAGTGAATTTCCATCTTCCCAGTAATTCAAATGAATCAGAGCAGAGGGTATAAAACGCAACAATGTGGGAATAAATGGAAGTTGTAAAGCTTCAGAAATCATCTCACCTTTCTCATACCTGGAAGGACACACACATACTCTTATAGAAAATGGCTTAGCTAATAGCTTTAGACGAGTGACCACATAGCTCACTAGTAACATCTGAGCTTTCTATTAATAAAGGGCATAGAGTAACTTTCACATCAAACATCAAATGGCCAAGTACAGGGTCATTTGATACTCTTAATGTAAATAGTGTTTAGTTGTTCAACTGGAGGTCGATTGGGTATCTCAAGAGTGAAAAAGGAATAATTCCTTAAACATGTGAATCATAAGTGGGGTTTCTGCATTAGCCATATTGGATAGTAATGACTCAGGGATTTCAATTTGCAAATTGGGGGGTAGGCCATCCCAGAGAAAGGACCCCCAAGACTTCCATTCATTTGTGCCGCTATGAGATAAACTGGTTTTGTTTGTTTGTCTGATGTTAGGCAGTTCTTCATAGGTGATGTAAAAATCTGCCTCTGACAAACTGAGCGTGTGTGCTACACTTAGTGAGTTCTTTTTTTGATACACACATGCACCCAGTGGGAAACAGTTATAGCCCCAAATTGATTGTCCTCTTCATTCTAGATTACAATAACTGTTCAGGAAATGTTTGCTCTATGAATAACCTTTTTACTGGAATAAGTCCCTCCCTGAGTTTCAAATCAAATAATCTCAGAACAGACTGTGAAAGACCTCCTTCAATAAATTCAAAGCTTTAACTATCAGTTTTGTTATCTGACTTTGACTGACAAGAAGTTGAGAGTTACAGGAAAATAAAGTTGAATTGTATGGTAACAAGAAATTTCAGTAGATGATGTGTTGAATTAAGGACTCGGGAACATGTTAAGGAGGACAATAGTTGGGGACACACAGGCCTTAGGTAGCTCTCAAATCACGTACTGCCTGACACAGAGGCAAATACTTCCCCATACTTGAACTTATCTCCGAAAAAATACATACTTTTCCAGAACCTTCTAGTAAGACATAATAAGCAGTACAAAATTAGGGGGTCATTCAAAGAAGATAAATACACTTATAGTAAATCTCATTTTGCTTACTACCTTATGTCTTTCTTGACCGTTGATAGTACAGTATTTTGTCTGGTGCATGCCCTTCTAGGGAAAGAAAAAATAGACTTCAACCAGTTAGGTTGTAAATTCAAAATTAATATAAAAATGAATTATTCATCCATATTTATAGTTTGTGTATAAGTATCTGGCCTCTGCCATCAGAGCTGTTTTTCATATGTGAATTAATAATGGATAAGAACCTAGTTGCTTTCAAATGCCAGAACCCATTCGCTTGTTTTGTTTTAAACCCTGAATTAAAACTTAAAAAAGTTTTGCAAGGCTAGTGTATCAAATCATTTCTCATACCCTGGGGCTGTAAGATATCAAAATTCTTCATCTATAATGCCATTAGGCTGACATGTTACTAATGTCTATGAGGGAGATAACAATTAAGTTTGACACAGTATCTTTCTCCTGGCGAGAAGTGGTCACTGAATAGAGGATATATAAGAATATACAACATATAGAGGCATAAACTCTCTGGATGTAACTCCTAAAAATGAAAATAAATAATTTCGACACTGCCATTTGTAATACTATATAATTGAGAACTTTGTACAGTGAAATAGCTCGTGATTCCTTAATAATTCATCCTCAGGAATTTAAATCATAATCATTTTTACATAGCAAAGTAGTTACAAAATTCTACTTCTGCATAATTTTATCTCCTTCCTTATCTACTTAAATGGACAAGGTGTAATGGCAAGAATTTATGCTTTGGATTCATCTAGACCTCATTAATCAGACCTCTTACCAACTAGATATATGATTACTGTCAAGTGATACCATCCTTAATACAATTTTTATCAAATAAAAAAAATTGATTCTAATGATTAGCTTGCAGATGATTTATGCAGATTATATATAATATAGCAATTGTTATTAAAGCCAAAGCTCAGTTTCTGTTTGGCAAGAACCTACACTGTTCTATTTCTAGTTTTCCAAAACTTGGATATGTGCATAGTCTCAGTCCCCTTCTAAAAGGCACTAACTTCACATTCAAATCCTTTTTATTTCCAAGCCTTAAGCCTCATCTCTGGCTTAAATAATTTTATTGCGCTTAACTTGCCTATTTTTAATCATCATAGATCCTTTTCAAATAAGAAGTTGAAATATAAAAAATAAATTAATAAACATGGTCTTGTTTAGCTCAAGGAAAGTTGCTTTCATGAATAAGAGATAGTGCATCTTGTGGCCTCATGTTTTGTCATTTGTTAAAACTTAAAATATCACTAATAGATACTTGAATAATCTTAGGGTTTCATATACATCTCTTAACTCATGTTTTAACTTTGCACATGTCCTTATTTCATTGACTCCATAAAATTTTGCCTGATACAGACTCAGTGACTCTTTAAACCTTCTTGGAAATTGACATATTTATATATTCTCATTTTTTACCCAGCTTTATGCCCAGGGTATAATCGACAAAAGTTGTATATCCAAGGTCTGAGAATTAAGTTTGTGAACTTGCCACCAGGTGCTTACATTGATAGCACTGTACAAACAACTCGATAAGGTTTTGTAACCTTGTTATATCAGCACCTCACAGTTGTGTTTGTGTTGATGTGTAGCAGTGTCTTGCTGACTGGTCTTCATTATGGTTGTTGCAGGTTTTTGTATGCCATCATGAGAATATTGGAGTTTGAATTAGAACAAAGAATAAACATTTATAAATTTCTTGTTGAACTTGGCAAGAGTGGAAGTGACATCAGGGATATATTAGTCCAAGTTTATGGGGCTAATGCCATGAAGAAAATGGCAGTGTACAAACGGGTATATGTTTTTCTTGGGGGAGATAAAGTGTCACTGATGAAGAGAGATCAGATTGGCCAGCAAAGAGAAGAAATGGTGAAAACATTGAAAACTTCATCAAATTATGCATTGAAATCATTGCCTGACTATGAAAAGCATAGCAGAGCAAGTAAACATTGATAAAGTAACAGTAAGTAGAATCTTAACTGAAAATCTTGGTGGACAATGCACTGTTGCATCATAACAGCGCCCCAGCTCACATAGCACACTGTCTGTGAGGGACGTTTACCAGTAAACAAATAATTATATTTGTGTAGAACACCCTCCCTACACACTCGAACTGGCAGCCAGTATCTTTTTTTTTTTTTTTGAGACAGAGTCTCACTATTGCCCAGGCTAGAGTGCAGTAGCCTAAGCCTAGCTCACAGCAACCTAGGGTTAAGGTGATCCTCCTGCCTCAGCCTTCCAAGTAGCTGGAACTACAGGTGCTCACCACAATGCCTGGCTAATTTTTTTCTATTTTTAGTTGCAACTTTTTCTTGACCCAAAGATAAAAGAAATAGTGAATGGAAGACATTTGGACAACATTCTGTACATCAAGGGTTATATGATAGGAACTTTAATGGGCATTCCACAAAAAGAGTTCCAAAATTGCTTTGAAGAGTGGACTAGGCTCTGGCATCAGAGCAGAGCTTCCCACAGGAAGTACCTCGAAGGGGATCATAGTGATATTCGGCAACGAGGTACACAGCATTTTTCTAGTGAGAGTTCACAACCTCAATTGTCAGACCTCATATTCTGTGCCTGAACCATAATTCTCATCTCTCAATCTGTTGGGAGACATTAATCACTGACTATGGCCCACTCTCCTATTGAGACTGAACACATCTTTAAATCTTCCTCAATACAGTATTCCAGGAAACTACGGCCTATAAGACTCAGAGCTTTAGATGGAAGCCTTTGTCATGTATGATGTAAAAATTATTATCTCTATTTTACTGTTGGTGAAACTGAAACTTACAGATGTTCAATAGTTTGAGTAATTTATCAGTGGAAACACAGGATTTGAAATGAGAAAGTCCAAACCACCAATCTATGGTTACCTGATTACCAAAATAGATGAAGGCAAAAAAAATGGGCTCAAACAGTAGTGTGAAAGGGAAGAGAAGGGGAAGAGACGGAATTAACAAAGTAGAGACAAAACTGAATGCTAGCCTGTACGGATTTCATTTTATTGTGCTCAAGTATTTCCCAAAGTGTCAAAAATTATCCATATACCAGTGCAGGGATGACTGACTACAAAAAGTTCAGCAAGACCATGAACATAGGTAGATAAACTTATGTTCCCATGGCAGATAAACCCAAATGCTAGAGGTAAACGTCCTTTAGTCTTTCAAATCAATAACGTGCTGTGAATCCTATCTTAACAAGCACATTTCTAAATGTAATTGTTTCTTCTCTATAATTATATCTAGGAGTAAAAAATTAACTCTTACAGAACATCTAAAGTTTACAATTGCACACTAACTTTGTGGCCACCCTGTATATCATAAAATAATTATCATTTTTATTTTTCTAAATTATTTTTTAGATAGTGCCTTGCACTGATGTCATCTTATCTGACTGTAGCCTCAAATGATCCTCCTACCTCAGCCTCCCAAGTAGCAGGGACTATAGGAGTGCCACCATTCCCTGTTAATTTTATTTTTTTGTAGAGACTGGTGTCAATTTGCTGCTCAAGTTGGTCTCAAACTCCTAACCTCAAGGAATCATTCCACCTCGGCCTCCCAAAGGGCTAGGATCATAAGTGTGAGCCACAGCAGTTAGCAGCCAGCCTTCTTTAAATATGTTTAAAGTGTGTGTGTGTGTGTGCATGTTTACCAATGAGAATGAGAGAGAAAGAAAAAGAATAAAGTTTAACAAAAAATTCTATTCAGAGCTTGCCTTAGGAAAAAGATAATTATAGAGTAACTGTATTTTTTAAAAGAAATAAATACTTTTTAAATTTTATGTACTTTGTAAAAACTATGAACACCTAAAATGGTTCTGATAACAAACAAATAGTAATTTTAGAGAATACATTAATTAATACATTAATTTTCAGGATGTCCATAACAGGACTTAATACCTTGTTCCTGTTCTAGGCAAAGGCCAAAGGCAGATATTTTTTAGGTGCACCACTGTTACGGGGAACTCTGTCAAGCATGTTACACAGATGCCCTGGGCCAGGATCCACACAGCCTGGGAGAGGGCATTTCTGCCCAGCTCAGGTGCTGCCTGTGGTACCTGCCTATTGGTCGGTGTGCACCCAGGAGGGGGGACAGGACAGTTGAGCTGGTGTTCTCTCTCTGACCCCAGTTTCCCATTCACCACCCTGCTGCTCACAGTGGGGTGAAGTTTGGTGTGGGGCGCTGGTGGGATGCCCTCCTGCAGGTGAGTCTGCTCCTCCTCACCCACCGGGGCCAGGGCCCTGCCCCAGCCTAGCCTCAGTGGGCTGCTTGCAGATTCTAGTGAGGGCAAGCAGACCTCATTTTGTCAAAAACCATGTAAATACAGGTCATTTTGTCTTTGGTGAGGTTTATAATTATAACCTTTATGTTGAACCTTGACATCTTAAGAACATATTAAAAATATATATATGTCTAGTAAAACCCAGGTAAAAATGCATGCTGACAATTCAAGGACATTTTCCAAGTTTTTTTTTTCCTTTACTAACAACTCCTTTTTGATAACTTAGTTTATTTACCAAAGATTAACCACGTAGGCATAAACATATAGTGTGTAGGCACATACAAAATATATCTAAACACACTCACACACACATACACACACATAAAATTTCAATAGATCTTACTTTGGAACTCTAGCCATGATAGGAACTTTAATAGATCTTATTTCGGAACTTTAACCGTGAGACAGTCTGCAAGTTCAAGTTGAACTTTAAGGTTTCATTCAACAGCCATGTTTCCCCACATAACAGCACATGTATTGGATTACAATAAAACCATTTTCCTTTGACACAGATTTGCAGCTATAAGTTAACCGTTTGAACAAAATTCTCCCCAGGAGACTTTTAGATGGAACTTTTCTGTGTTGCCACAAAACCCGCAAATAACGAACAGACAATATGTAGAATTCTCAACACAAAATTCCCGTGCCAATCACACAAACGGAAATGCAAAGAGGACAAAAGCCACCCCAGTGGCACCTCAGACTGTGTGCCCTGAATGCCCTACAGGGCTGGATGAGAAACTCTTCCCAAATACCTTCATCTTCCACTCCCCTCCTGCCTTCATTCTCTGGGACCACAAGGGAGCTCAAAATTTAAACCAGGTTCCCTTTTCTGCTGGACCCCTGACATCCTGGACCAAGTCAGTAGAACCAACGCCCTTCCACAAAGCAGGAAGGTCTCAAAACCCTCCAAATGGGTGAAATGGGGGTCTCAGGCTGCAGCCTGGTGAACTTAACCTTTAAAAAGCCTAGAGTCAGCACCCTTTCCAAATCCATTTCCTTCTCTTCAACTCAGTTCAGGTTGTGGGGAGCTGAGTCTACTTTGAGAAGAAAGGGAGACGGGAATTCCCTAGAGCTAAAACATACCCTGGCAGCTGCTAGTACTGCCCCATGCCCTGTTACCCCACAAAGAAGCTGCTCCTTCTGGTGCAGATACATGATTCTGACCTGGGGGTGATCCCTGTTTATTTAGTAGATGCCATTTCATCGGGAAGACAATGAGCCTGTTTAGGAAATGCCAAAATCTATTACCAAAAATTCGGAACTTGTTCTCCCAGGGCAGCATCGAGAAACACATGAACAAGTAGTTTTTGAGAAAAGGGATAGGAAATGTATTACTTTGCTGTCAAAGAAGGAAAATGGCAAGGTGTTTGTCTCAAAATATAGATTTTTTTCCTTATAACTGGATTTTTTTGTCTGTAAATTAATGACTGAATATTTAATGGTCAGTTTAAACAGTTTCTCTAGTAGTTAGATCAAATTAACATGATATTGTTTAGGGTGAGAGGCTTAACAAAGTAAAGGAAATTTCTTTTAAAAAGACCACTTTTGGGCATAATATATTTCTCTCTGAAACACTATTCCCAAGTTGTAATGCCGTATGGTATGGTGTGTGTTTATGTGAGTTTATGCATGAAATTGAAATAAAACCCATTTTAATTTTAAGCGAAGATTTTATCTTCAATGTTAGACTTGCTGTTGGTCAAATATATGTGAATAAAATATACTTATCACATGAGACTAATCAATCATCAATGTGATAGTTTTTCTTAGTAATATTTTTGTGCCTATGAGTATTAATAATTCATTCAAATAGATGATTTCTCTGGCAAAATATAATCATTGATTTAAGATATTTATTCTTCCCTACAAAAATAAGCATTGTAGACACATGAAAAACTAAGAAAAATAAAATGGTTGAATTTTTCCATTTAAATGCCAGCAAGATCAGTTTTACCACCAATCTCAGAGCAAGGTAGAGACAGAAATTTAATTTAAATATTCCTTAGTCCAGACAAAATTTGCAAATTTGTAAAAACAACTTATAAATCGTTGTTCCCTAAAGGCAACTTAATCTTGGAGAGTGAAAATAGGTCCCTGTTCCATTTATTATAATATCCGTACAGTTGTTAGAAAGGTGCAGACCAGGCCAATATTTATGAGTAAGGCAATATTTATGAGTATTTAGAGAATACATCTAAAAAATGATAAAGTTGGTAGAAATATACAGACTTTGACTAATTGAGTTCTTTCAGTTCAATATTATCAAAAGTTGACTGTAGATTCATCTAATCAGCAAAACCCCTGGAAAAGGTGATGTTATCCATTGCCACGTATTTGAAAGCATAAGAGAATTGTGTGGGTAAGATGATGAGGTACTTTATTGTCTTCTGATTCTCAAAGTAATGGAATTTGCTATTTTAGTGCAGAGGGAAATCTCTGGGCCTTTTGGTATTTGACTGAACTTTAAATACTAAGTCTATTCTGGCAATGCTGAGCTTGTATTCTCTGTATTCTCATAGCTGTGTCTACCTTGGAGCAGGGAAAGAGTAAAATCTGTGATTAAGAAAATTGGAAGGTCTCCCATTGCCCTCCTCCATCACACTTGGTAATGTTAAACTCGCACTCCAGAATTGGTAAGTTACCTATTCATCAGAACTTCTAAATTTTGCAATATTTATTGAAAGATCTGCTAAGCAGATTGACTAATTTAAAGATTACCAAGGTAAGTGTTTAAGTTCCTTCAGAAATCAAGCAATTTCCAATTTTCAAAACCATAGACTATTGCATGCGGGATGCTAAATTACTGGTCTTTAATCACCGGTTCTTGATTATTTCTTTTTTGTAGAACTGATCCTCACACATAGATAAGTAGGGGATTGCCACTAGTAAATATGGTAATTCTGGTGTTCCCATGTAAATATTATGATCAGAGCCAAATGCTTCATAAAATAATTATATCAGTTTAAGACGTGTCCATAATGACTAATAAAAGTCAGAGATGACAGCCTTTAATGCCCAAAGCATATAGTTGAGTCAATGCATTTTTCTCTGCTTATCTCATTTAGACTAACAGAATATTTCTGAAAGGATAATGGAAATACATGGTAGAAAAAAATTTTTCACACCCTCACTACAATACTTCCTTTGTTGAAAATTCCTCCAAAGGAAATAACTCAAAGAAAGAAAGAAAATATCTTCCCAGATAATATTCAGTGCAGCATTATCTACAATAGAATAAATGTTCACTAATAGGGAAAGTTGCTAAATTATGGTACATTAACACACTGGGATATTACATAGCTATGAAAAATGACTATTCCAAGCACTAAGAAGAGACAACTATTTGTAATACAATTTCAAGCAGCAAAAATGAAACCATAGATTTTGATTTATAGTTGACATAAACTGTGTAAAAGTAAGCCATTTTTCAAATAGCAACAGGAATGAAAAACACCTGCTACATTAGTATGGCAAGTCTTAGGTAATTGCTTTTCTTTTTTTTTTTTTTTTTTGTATTTAGTTCTGTTGCACGGTAAGGTGAACATGATGAAAAATTTAGTGTGTATTTTCAAAATGCTAGAAAAGAGGATTTTGGATGCTCACAACACAAAGAAATAATAAATGTTCAAGGTGACAGATATGATAACTACCCTGTTTAGCTATTACACATTGAATACATGTTATCAAAATATCATTCTGTATCCCATAAATACGTATAATTATTATCTGTCAACTAAAAACAAAAGGAAAATGTGGTGAATGTGATAATAAAAATACCAATTACATATGCCAGATGAAAAGCCACAAGACGGTTCAAAAAGTTGAAATATGTTGAAAAATGTTTTGAAATAGATTTTGTTCTTACATGCACGTGGAAATGGAGCAGTTAGTACAGAGAATTCCCGGCCCTCTGTCCCCACAGAGGTTTAGCCTCACTCCTACTATCAACATCTCTTCCAGAATTACACATTTGTTAGGGCTGACAAACCGACAGGGGACACGTCATTAGCATCCAAAGTTCACAGCTGACACAGGGTTCTCTCTTGGTGGTATACATTCCATGAGTTTTGACAAATATATAATGACATCCATAATCTCACCATTTATAGTGTTATACGAATAGTCTTATGACCCCCCCTAGACCTGTGTGCCCATTTATTCTTCCTTTCCTTACTCCTCTATAAGCCATGGCAATGACTAACTTTGTTCTGTACATTTTTAAAAAACTATCATGAGCACCCAATAGTCCTATTTTTTTATAGGGTCGCTGTGATGTTTTGATACAGGTGTACAATGAGAATTAATCACCCCAGACATTTATAATTTATTTGTGTTAGGAATATTTCAATTCCACTCTTTTGGTTATTTTAAAGTGCACCATGACTTATTATCGATTTTAGTCACTTTCTTATGCTACCAACTTTTCTTTAACCTGTACTCAGAAACAGCCACATGGAAGAAAGGCACAAGACCATTAAACATTTTTTTCTGCTGTTTTTTTCACTGTTTTTTTAAATTGAATTTTAAGAGCTCTCTGAGTATTTTGGATAACATTTCTTCACTCTTACAATTTTTAATACAGGATCATTTGTCTTTGCTTAAGATGAACCTCTCAAAGAATATATCCTGCTGTGACTATCTGGCCAAGCGTTTGCATGCAGCAGGGGATAATTGGAAGATACAGTAACATTACTAGCTGTAACCTAACTTAGTTGGTGAGTTTTCATAAGCCACTTTATATCTGAATTAATCCAAAGATGTATAAGTTCAATAAAGGGTGTCAGTGAGCATTTGAATGCACGAATTTTATACAAGTTACAGTCTACTAAGATAAGCTACGGGATTCAGCTATTAGCAAATGATTTGTGAGCACTGCTTTCAAAGTCTCTCAGTTTTACAGGTGACATGTTGAGATGATGGCCATGGGTACATGTCTCCAAGAATGAAAATCTGACAGATCTTGGGAACTCTGCATGCGAGTTTACAGCTGCTTATCCTTCTAGCCACATGCGTCAGAACTCTCACTACAATTATCTCATATCATTGGAAAAAAAACTGTAGTATTTCACATTGGTTTTCTACTCTCAAGTTTTTAAATGTAACATCTTTAGAAACCACAAACATCATATTACTGCACTGTGAACAGGTTATACCATAAGGAATAATGAATGATAAATAATAAAAAAATCATCACATAGGACTTTATGTCCAGCCGTTTGGCAGATATGCAATAAGGATGAATTGGAGGACAACTCAATCGTACGTATCTTATTTCACAGGGTTAAGAAGGGTTGTAATAGGCTGGGAGAACCTAATATACTACTTTAAAAAATTTATAATTTATAAACAAGGAATTTGGATTAAATCATCCTCTTACCATTAATATTGCATCAAAATCTTATTTAAAATGTATTCACTTAAAATCCATTGAGGCTTATTCAGTGTGTTACCATCTACTATGCATATACATAACAGATAAAATCATAACTACCACACTGGTCCCTGTAGCTCACACAACACATAAAAATATTAAAGATAGATTGAGAAGACACAACAGATGTAAACAGTGGGAATCTAATTAATATACAGTGAACTGAAAAAAAATAACTTCCAATATGGAATTCTGTACTAAATGAAAATGTTACCCATAAATAAATATTATTCAGAAAGAAGGTAAACAGTTTCAGAAAAGCATTGCCATGATAATTTGTCACAAGTTGACTCTACAAGTAAAACTCTAAACTTGCTAAATGGAGATCTTTAAGAAGAACCAAAATACTAGAGCTAAGTTTACAGGTAAAATTAACCATCATACTCTCTTACTCCCCCAAACATTTCAAGTACATGTCTTTTTATTTTGTTCTTCCTTTCCCCTCACACTTTGCATGCATTCTTCAATTTTCAAATCTTGTTAACTCTACCTTGAAAACATATTCTGAATCCAAACATGTCTTTTCATTCTGTGGATAGCCAATGACCTGATTAATGACTTCCCAATGCTCTTAAAATAAAACCTGAAGTCCTGTACATGGTGGACCTCATCATCTGACACTTGGCTAACTCCAAGGCCTTTTCCCTACATTCTCTGCTGGCTCCATCTGCTTTAGCTACATGCCCTCAGCTTGATGAGGATGCTCTCTCCCCTCAACCCTTTACATTTCCTTTTCTTATGCCTGCAGGGCTCTTTGCAGAGCTCCCCTCTTGATGTCTTCTCTGCTCTACATCCCCTATCTGGTGATACCTATCCGCTTAACCATTGTGAGTTTCCTTACTGCATTAATTATGTCATTTATTTCTTCAACATCTGTCTCTTCTATTACATCATAACCTTCACCAAGAGCAACAGCTTTTCTGCCACATCTCTAGGACCTTGATCATATCTTAGGCTGTGAAACAAGTTAGAAAAAAAATCAAAATCATATGAATCTTCTCAGACGACAGCGAAATAAAACTAGAAATCAATTACAAGAGTAACACTCAAATGGACACAAAGTCATGTAAATCAAGTAATCTGCCACTGAACAATCATTGGGTTAATATCATTAAAACAGAAATCAAGATTACTCAAACTGAGTAATCTCCTTAGTGAGAGGAGACACAAGCTTTCAAAATTGATGGGATGTAGCAAAAGCAATCCTAAGGGGAAACGTGGTAGCCTTAAGTGTCTCCTCACAGAGACTGGCTTTTAGTTCTAAATAAGATCAACCTTCAAATGTTTTCTTAAACTAATGAATATTTTTAAGTTAAATTTCTTAAATGTTGCCTGCGCGATTATAAAAAAGAACATGTTCAATAGCAGAATTTTGATAATTGTTTAGGTCAGTTCTTTAGTACTCTCAGCAATTTTTGTCCTGCCAATATATCATTGGTTCGGGAAAAGCAGATATTATAATCTATAACTATTGTTGGGATTTACTGATTTCTCATTGTTCTGGCAAGCTTTTTCTTCATCTACTTTTGAGGACAAACTTAGAATTGCTATATATTACTGGTAGATAAAAGTATCCTCATGAATGATGACCCTTTTGTATCTCTAGTAATGCCTTTTGCTTGAAGCATATTTTGATGGACATTTAAGTAGCTAAATCTGTTTCTTTTTAATTATTATTTGCATGCTTTATTTTTTTCTGTCTTTTTGCTTTCAATCTTTCTGTTTCTTTGTGTAGTAAATATGTCTCTCATTGATGTAACATTTAAGAGTCCTTTCTTTAATTTGGTATGATACATTTAATCATTTAACTAAAACATGTATTTCATTTAATTCTAATTAAGTTATGGATATATTTGGTTTTAAATCTACGATTTAGATACTTTCTGTGTCTCCTGTATATTTCTATTCCTGTTTCTTTCTTGTCAATTTTGAGGTAGTTATATTTTATAGTTCCATTTTTTTTACATATTTTAGAAAAAATGTGTATTTCTATTTGTTTAGTGATAACACACTCACCTGTACATTTGATTTATCAAAGTGTAATATTATTAAGCACTTTTGCTATCTCCTTATAGGAGTAACTTAGAAGATTTTTAACTCCATTGATCCTGCCTCCTAATTTATATGATAATGTTCTTACACATTAAAAACTCTCTCTATATTTTTATTTATTTGTTATTTTTTTCTGATAAATATGTATTTTTTTATTAAATCATAGCTGTGTCCATTAATGCAATTGTGGGGTACAGTGTTCTGGTTTTATATACAATTTGAAATATTTACATCAAACAGGTTAACATAGCCTTCACAGCATTTTCTTAGTTATTATGTTAAGACATTTATACTCTACATTTAGTAAATTTCACAGGTACCCTTGTAAGTTGCACCATAGGTGTGGTTCCACCAATACCCTCCCTCCATCCATCCTCCCCTCTCCCTTCCTGACCCTCCCCCCTTTCACAATATTCTTGGGCTATAATTGGGTTATAGCTTTCATATGAAAGCTATAAATTGGTTTCATAGTAAGGCTGAGTACATTGGATACTTTTTCTTCCATTCTTGAGATACTTTGCAAAGAAGAATAAGTTCCAGCTCCATCCATGTAAACATGAAAGAGGTAAAGTCTCTATCTTTTTTTTTCTTTTTTTTTTGAGACAGAGTCTCATTATATCACCCTGAATAGAGTGCCTTGGTGTCATAGCTCACAACAACCTCAAACTCATGGACTTCAGCAACACTTTTGTCTCAGCCTCCCCAGTAGCTGGGACGACAGATGCCCACCGTAACGCCCAGCTTATTTTTTGGTTGCTATTGTCATTGTTGTTTAGCAGCCCCAGGTTGAGTTCAACCTGCTAGCACTGGTATGTGGCTGGCACCCTTCTCACTGAGCTTCAAGTGCCAAGCCACTCTCTTTATATTTTTAAAGCAATTATTATTGCTTTATACATGTATAATTAATGCTTATTTAGATTTTCCAATTAATTTTAATTTCCACAGCTCTTCAATTCTTTGGCCATTTTATTTATTTGTTTATTTATTTTTGGAACATGATTTTATTTTAATTTGCTCGTTTTATTTTCTCCTAGGGAATACCCATCTTTTAGTGCTGGAATACCAGCATATAAATGTTGAATAAATGCTATTTAAATAGAAATCATAAAATCTTGTTTGTATTTGTTGTTGCTGTGATTGCTGTTAAGGTTTTCTTCAGAAATTATTTCCTGAGGATGACATCTATACAAATTGTCCAATATTTTGTGCTAGAATTCTTTTAGCACCTGATCAAATTAAAAAGTTTCTGCACAGCCAAGGACACAATCAATACAGTAAATAGACAAGTCAAAGATTTCGTGATCCAGCCCAGGGAAGGAGAAATAGCCTGAGTTGAAATGGTGGGAAATGTGAAAAAAAGACCAGAGACACAAAATAGAATGAGGTCGGGAGGTCTGACTGCAGCCTGCACCAAACTGTGGAAACAGCTTTGTTTATAATGTGTCTTTAACAAGGTAAATCTCAACACCTGGGGTAAGGATTAACACTAAGGAGGAAAAGCTGTGTGCTTGCCAATAGTAAGGAAAGTATGCATGGGCTACGTGACTTCTGGCAGGTGAAAGAATGTTTATTGTTAAAGGAGAAGAAGCAGCTGGGGAGGTCATTCCCTGAACACCTCCCCAGACGGTGGGGGCCCTGCTGCCTCACAGCCTGTTCCCCACACATAAAGTAGAAGAAAATATTTGCAGCTTATATATCTGATTAAGGGAGTATAACCAGAATCTACAAAGTACTCAAGCAATTCAGCAAGAAAAAAATAAAACAACCTCATTAAAAGGTGGACAAAAGACATGAACAGACATTTTCAAAAGAGATTGAGTGCATTCAGGGTGTATGGCTGTAGACAAGATGAAGACTTTTAAAAAGAAAACAGTCTAATCAACAAACACATGAAAAAATGTCCAATTTCTCTAATTAGTAGGAAAATGCAAATAAAAACCACAATGAGATAGCACTTAACTCTAGTGAGAATGGCTCTTATCAAGAAGTCCCAAAGTGACAAGTGCTGGCAGGGATCTGGACAGAAAGGAGCACTTATATCCTGTTGGTGGGACTGCAAACTAGTACAGCCTCTATGGAAAGTAGGATGGGGATATCTCAAAAAACTAAAAGTGGACCTACCACTCAGTCTAGCAATTCTACTGCTAGATTGTGGTAGGTATTTTGCAAAGGACATTTTTTCATAAAGACATTTGCACTTGAATGTTTATAGCAGCATAATTCGCAATTGCATGGATGTGGAAACCACCCAAATGCCCATCAATGCATAAGTAGATTAATAAAATGTGGTATTTTTATACCTTGGAGCACTACTCAGCCATATAAAAGGATCCTTCATAACAACCTGAATGGACCTGAAAACCATTATCCTAACAGAGTATACCAAAAATGGAAAACAAATACCACATGTATTCAATACTAAATTGGAACTAGAGGATTTGATGTGCACATAGGGAATAAAATTCAATGATGAACAAGTAGGTGGGAGCAGGAAAGAGGGTTTGGGTTAATTCATATCTAATGCACACATGCCAGGTGAGGGCACAGGTATAACTTTGACCTTAAATGTACAAAACAAATTATTTAACCAAAATGTGTATACTCCTGTAACATTCTGAAATAATAATAAATTAATTAATTTAAAAAGAAATGATAAAATCTCCCCAATCTCTAACCTTTTTTTTTTTTTTTTTCTTTTTAGTATAGATATATTATTTGCCTCGGCTGCCATAACACGCTCAATGGACCGGTGGCTTCAACAACAGAAGTTTGTTCTGGAGGCTGGAAGGGCAAGACCAGGGTGCCAGGAGTTGGTTCTTTTTGAGGTCTCTTTCATGGTTTGTGGAGGGCGGCCTCTCCGTGTCTCCCTATCACCTCCCTTCCCTCCTGTCCCTGTGTCTACGTCTCTGCTTTTTTTTTTTTTTATAATTTTATTGAATCATAATTCTGTACATTGGTACAATCATAGGGCACGATTCATATACATTCAGAAATGTTTTGATTGTACTGTTACAGATAGCCTTCACGGCATTTTCTTGATCACTATATAAAGAC